>CM060845.1:34065000-34310000 GCA_030762175.1 Metallyticus violacea | reverse complement strand
TTTTATATTAAAGTTGGGTTCCTGCACGTGATAATGCAATCATTGTTGGCAAGACGTGGTTAAACTTGATTTATAGACCGTCCCTCGCGTTCGCTATTGTATGGGCGTGTCAGGGCCAAGCCCCTCGAGGAGGTGCTGCATCGGAAGCCGGCCCCCCGGGGCACTTCTAGAGCAGGTATACTGTATGTTTCAATTTACTGCTTCACCGAACTAGGTACCAACTATCTCGCATCTTTCATGAAGTTTCTTGCTCTGTTTCACCATGATAAGGCTTTGTGTGGTCCGAATTATTGTGCTCTAAGTTTAATTGCATGATTCTGCACGCGCTGTTAACGGTTTCCGTCTTATAAAAGGGCATTGCATGCTCTGCCACAAAAGTAATTAGGTTAGGTTTGTAAATCTCCTCCATAACAGTAAAGCCACGCCTGGAAACCGGCCCAAGACATTACTCTTGTTTCAGCTGAAAGGAAATTGCTGCATTTGTTTCATTTGAGTTTTCTGCCACTTTTGCGGGTAACGTGCCTATATTTTTATTGTTTCTATTTTAATAAAAACATTAAAGATATATTTGTATTAATGCAGGTATAACATTAATTAATAACTAAACTACA
The DNA here is from genome assembly GCA_030762175.1 of Metallyticus violacea. Taxonomy (NCBI): domain Eukaryota; kingdom Metazoa; phylum Arthropoda; class Insecta; order Mantodea; family Metallyticidae; genus Metallyticus; species Metallyticus violacea. Next base: position 34,309,389 of record CM060845.1, on the reverse strand, counting down.
AATCGAATAAACCCTAAAAACATAAGCCAAGTACTATGTCCTTAGAAATAAATTTAAAATAGCTTTAGACAACTGATTCTTAAAGAAATAAATTAAGATTTTCATAGTTTTATTAAAACAACATACTCTGAGAATTTCTTTGTTCTTGAGAGTTGCACAACAAAAAAATAGAAAGAAAAGAGGAGGAAGATAGTTGTTAAATATCATCCTTTAGACCAGCCCTGTCCAACGCGACGCCTGCGGGCATAATGTCGCCCTAATTTCCAAATTAAAATTTAATTAGTGTTTGAAGATATCTTTTTTTTTCTTTGTTTGAATAACTATTATTACTTTTCGTTTTAAAATCACTGCCCTCAAGCTTAGGAAAGTTATTGTAATGACATTTTTATTCTGCAAAACAGGCCGCTTTCTTATCATTCACTTTATTACAGTGCCATAAACTACGTACCAGGATAGAATTTCACCAAGATGACATTAGGGTACCCAATGTTCCCTCAAAATAACTTTGATTCCAATAAAACTGTGCTGCAAACAATGAACAAACGATTTATAACAGTCTTACGATGGGAACGTTCCAAGCTCCTTGCTTTCAGGCGAACATTCAGTATTACTTATGAGCTTGTAAAATACGTTTAGAGTGTTGTGATAAATTGTAGATTTAACGTGTTTAAGTGGATCATTACTTTTTAAAGTTTAAATTATTCAGTTATTAATTGGTTATATTTTAAGCATAACTCTTCTTAAAATGGCAAAGAAATTATAGCTATAACAGTGAATGGGGGGGGGATCAGATTTCTTTATTGGGAAAAGGAAACCCGTGTGTTTATTGTGTAATGCTAGCGTCTCGGTCCCTAAAGTAAGTAATGTAGCGTGACATTTCTTTAGTGAGAAATAACATTTCATATCATTTTAATTATAGATTTATTATCATTATAATCGTCATTATTGTAATTATCATTAGTCGTAGTATCGGTAGCAGTAGTGGAACATACCCCTAGTAATTATTCAAATGTGCCCCAATACAAACGAACGTTGGACAACTCTACTTTAGATGATGCGCTGTAAATTTTCAGACGCTTAAGTGTAGCCACTTGTTTGTAACGATCATGTAAACAAACTAGTGTTAACATTTTCTACAAAATGGATAAAATTGAAATACGGGCTGTGATAACGTACTTTGTTTTGAAGTTTTTAATCCCAACAGAAATAACAAAGCGGTCCGAGTCCTCATTAAAGGATTTCTCTTCGTTTTCGAAAGTGATGCAAATCTGCTTATCTTGTTCTTTGAATTCAAAATGCATTTTCATTTTAAAGAGTTAGAGCAGAAGCAGTTTCTCAGGATTCTCCACATTGTTAATATCTCATCTCCAAACAATTTGCAACTTTATTAGCACTACAAACATTAAATGTATAATGTTCATGAATTTCCTTAAATGTTTGTAAAACTACAGTTGCATACAGTTCGTTTAACACTAATTTCGGTCTTTTATCGGTAATGCATAAGTTACCTCAAATTTATTCAATAGCTTACGGGATGATTATAAAGAGAAAATGCATTTCTCAGTCCATGTAATATTCTAAAAGTGTTCAGTGCTTTAAACATTCTCTACTGCAATCGCAATAGCGCTAAATAAGACCGATAAGAAAGCGTAATGTAAAACTCTCACTAAAAAATATTGTTCGAAAATTGTGTAAGTATTCCAAAACCACAATTGTTTATGCAAACATGACACAATTACCATAGCAACAAAAACTAAACAAATGCATGGGAAAAATCCCCACTCCTAAAGCATAACGGTACGTATATGGGACCATTCTTCCAACGTGTATAGAAGATACAGTCATTTAAAGTGGGGACTGATTACGCAGCAATCTCCATGCTTCCAACTGCTATAGGGCCGAGCTCTAAGGGAACAAAACCTCACGAAAGCACTACATAAAAAATCGAACTTACAATACCAAGTCTCGATAGAACGGGTTTAGTAGTCCCACAACACGATGTAAGGCCAGCGGGAGCAAACTGTACGTGTGCCGGTTCATACTCCAAATGATCATCTTATATTTTTACAGAGATATGAAGAATGTTGTGGAGAGTAATGTAGAATTATAAAATCATTTTCCTATACTTTTTTTAAACATCAGTGAGGATTAACACATTAATTTAGGTGAAACAAAAATACACATCAATTTAGGTATTAGCGAAAAAGGTTTCATCCAACTTTGAAATGTCAAATGGAATTTCTGCTTAAATATTAAAGAGCATGCAACTGGTATCACGTTGTTTTTTGTTGTTGTTTTGCGTTGCCTGAAAACCTGAATTGTTATTTTTTTTTTTTTATTTTGAACATAATAATGTTATAAAAACTACAGAGCATTAAATTAAAAAGTTGTGTTTTGGTTAATTAATTGTTTGAAATTGGTGTAATATTGCAGGAAAGCTGGGCATTAGTCAAAAGTTCCCAAGTTGGCTTTATTATATTGGCTGTATTAGTGTAATATTGTAATATTAATAACAATTTTAATGTTAATCCCAAAAATGGGTTTTTACCCATAATTAATAAACTTATTTTTTATTGTGTTCATATTCAAACAACCCAGGACGCCATGTAACGTTAGGAAATAAACTGTGTGACAACAGCCGCATCCTCTTAAAAATTTTAGCATAAAAAATAGGGGTGTCATTTGAAATTTCTAAATGGGGATGGCTAGATTGAGAGAGCTAAACCTAAAATGCAATAAAAATTGATTTTAAACTTCTCTCCCAATATCTAAATAGATTGGGAAGTTTTGAAAATAATACACACGCCTTTACTCACATGCTTTGCCACACAAACAATTCTTCACATCTTGGTTGCCTATGTTAACACGTCTTAGCTCTTAGCAGGCTCTCAGTTCCTTGACAGCCTTTGGGTTAGACCAGAAAGTCTTTTCGTAAAGACGCACCTGAATATCTCAATTAGAGATGCAAAAAAATTTGCCGTCAGATATTGATAAAAAGTTTGAAATCATCAAACGTGCCTCAGCCTCTCTCCCGGGGCGGCAAAGCTTTTGATACTTATGCTTCAAATGTATGATAATGGACCTGGAATGCTGTTTTACACTTTTTTTACTATGTAATAACTTAATACACTTGTAGTACGTGCAATGTATTTCCAATGCTAAAGAGTATGTGTTTTATACCGAGCTTAAAGATAAATTATTGGGTGTTTCTCTGCTCTTAAAATTAAACGCGCATGATGCAACGAAATTCTTCTTTTTGAAGGTAAAAGAAATTGCCCAATTAGGAATTAAGAGTGAGTGCAAGTTTTCAGTGTTGGAACACTTCGTTTTAAAAACAATATCAAATTATAAGTTTCCTATACTTGCGAGATTCGACAATATCTGATAGGAGAGAATCACTACGTGTAAAGCCAGAGGCGAAGTTTCGGGCACTGGGCTCCGATCTAACAGAGACAGTATCCATCTTTGATTACTACTCCGGAGTCATAAGATTCTTTTTGCCTTAAAATTCAACCCAATAACGTCAATTTTTGATTAAAGGACATATTTGTCACGCATAATTCAGTGCCAAGTACCCGCAGATATTTTCGTGACATGCATAACATATAATTCCGTTGCGTCAATCGACGGATATTTAGTAATTAAATACAATCATCATAATCTCAAGCATTTATTATGGTTAAACCATGCATTATTTTCTCTCTCTCCAAGTTTCATCACAGTGGCTCGCAAAAATATACACCTTTTTTGTTTTAATTGACGATTTTAAAATACTTTAGAGTTCAAATTTCGTGAAAGACAATGATATGTTGCCCTTTTCTATGTCACCTTGTTATAAAGATGTGTCGTTACACAATACATGCACAATATTAGTTATACTGAAATTTAGTACAGTACCATATCAAAAACGTAATTTTTAAAGGTGAACTCCGGGAGCAGGTTAATTATGTGTTGTTATTCACCGCTGTCATTTGGGCTCTTGTCTCTTAAGGTAAAAATTAATGAATACCGAACATGCCTGAACGGATAGTTCTTGGAATTTTAGAAAAGTTAAGTAGATTGCCGTTTTCTTCACGCGATATTTCCTGCAGAAGTTATGAATACTGCATTTATTACTTTCAGTATTAAGAAGCTAAAACGCAAGTTTAAACTGGATATTACATAACGATTGTCTGCCAATCCCATCTATCGCTTCACAATTCTTTCGTTTACGATATTCGTGCTGTGTTATTGCTTGCGCAATTTTATTTCGGGAGAGAAGTACACAAGCGCCAAGATCAGTCCTACATGACACTTTTTCATACTCAATTTAAGAATAACGCAGACCAACTGTGGGTGTTCATCTATTCCTTTGCACAGTGACTAAGTTTCTACCTATCCTCATGATCCACATTTTATTTGTTTATTTATGAACGCTCTTTAATGTCCTAGGTCATGATCCACATGGTATACCGCTCGCTATAGGAGAGCTAAAATAATTAGACATCATTTTATTCTTCCACAAGAACCTGTTCCCCCTTCTGGTTTTAGATATTCCTATTTGGCGATATTCTTTAGGTTTATAATTTAATAAAATATTTGGTATCCGTTCCTGTTTTATTATTAATATATGCTGGTACAAATCATATTTATTTTCATTAATTTTTTCATTTAAGTTATATATAGTTAACTGTTTTCGATGTCTTCATTTCTTTGTTTGTTTAGGAATGCAAATCAAGCTACTGGGCTTAAAAATCTCAACTCTGCAGTTTCTATTCTTTTACTGTTTGTTCTACTCTCTTCGGAAGTAAGCCGTGAATCCCGTGTTGTACATTTATGGCACTTCAAGCCTGAAAAAGGAAGCCTCTGAGCAAAATTTATCGACCGTTTCTCGCTCTGAACTGAATGGGACGCTGATGACCTGAGATGCTAAAGAGCGTCCATAAATAAAACAAATCAATTAAAAACCTTTAAAAGTCATTGATTATGTTTGTTTGCTCAAGGTTTTAAATTATATGTTTCCGTGATATCTTTCAGGTTATTAACTCTTCTCTGTAGACCATCTTCCGTTTCCTCAAAAATAACCTGACCATCAGCAAATAAAACTGTTTTCAGCTTATATCTATTAATTAGAATATCCACAGTAGAATGGTTTTTCCACTCTAAGTGCTTCGTCTATGTGTATATAGCGTTATTTAATATACATATATATGTATGTATATTAAATAACGCTAGTGATAAAGGTAGACGTCTTGGTTTATTTCTGTTTTTAAAATTATACATAAAATATTAAATACAGATAAAAAAACACAAATATCATAAAACTTAAAGTCGCAACGAGATCCATAAGGTTTATTTTCGGGCAGAAAGCATGCCATATTTCATCACTAATTTTCTTTAAGAACACTCTGAGCTTTCCCCACACCGAACCTAATTTCGGTCCTCTTGGCGAGTGCAGTTAAACAGTTTCATAACCCACGACCGTCCTAACTAAGCCATGCTTCATAATAACACCCAGGCGCTATGGCTCAATTTTCCTAACCCTCTTGCTAGTTCAGTGTTCCACTTGGATGCCAACATCTAGCAAGCGTCACTCCTAAACGCATAATCTTCAGCTTCGAACGTTTTTATTTTCCGCACGAAATTCCTTTTAACTCAACGATGATGAGACTGTAAATAATATATTTTGTGTTCTCTGAAGCAAACACTCCTTCTCACACCGTATAAAACTTGAATAACGTGAAAAACGGAGGGGAAATTAGTTACAAAAAATAAATAAATAAAAAGCAGTTATAACTCCTAAGCAAACTGTAATCTGAAAGTGTATACACAAACATTGCGTGATGTCATTACTTAATCGTCTCTTCTTCATTTGGTTCATAGTGTTTTGCCTGATATAAATATGTTAATTGTAACAGTATAAGTGTATTAAATTGTATACTTCAGCCGAAACCCCATGGTATAAACCATTAGAAGGCAGTATTTTCAGTATTTGTTTTAAATTACTTTATTTCCCTGAGTGTAATAATTATTGTTTTTGTGCAGGTGTTTCTTCTTTTGCTCCATTTTTAGACTATTTAATCTATTGCATCTCCAAATTGATTAGACCAGCTTTAATTAGGCCTTCCTATTCTTCTTCATCCTCCATGTTTTTAATTTAAGGCTCCCTTTGACAGTCTTCTTATTACCATTGGATTTAAATGCTCCAGTCAATGATTTATTTTGTTACTTAGTCTTTCATTTATATAAAATATTCTCAATTCTTGCCCGACTCTTTCATTTTTCATTCTAACCAATCTAGCCACTTCCAATATTGATCTTAAAAAGCTTAATTCGGCTGCCTGCAACCTGAACTCATTGCTTCTATTAAGTACCCATATAGGTACATAGAAAGCTGTGGCTATTATTTTATAGAAGATGGTATCTTTTCTTGTTTGGTTTTTCAGTGTGCTACAAATTCGATTTAAGCGATCAGTTTTGTGACGACTAGCTAATACTTCGAGATAAGACGTTTGCAGCTTAAAAATTTAATTGTTTACTTGTTCTATAATTTTTCTATCTATAAGTATCATATCTTAACGGAGATTACCCCATAAATGCCATTGATATTCTTTTATTTACAGCTATTTCGTGTTATACATTTCACCTATTTTATTCAATACATATGCTCCTTTTTATAATCTCTCTTCATTTATTACTAATTGGTACTAACTACATAGATAAGTGATTACACAAAACCTTTTGTTCCAATTAATCCCAACTTTTACAACCTGTAATCGCTGCTTGCATTGTCAGTTCATAAATTAAAACACAATTTTCTATTATCTATCCAGATAATTGTATTAAACATATTTTAGTTTTATTATAGATATTTTTCAGATTTTGATGAGATGTTCCAAGATATCTCTTATCTATTTCCCTCGGTTCACTTCTAAAAACTATGTCGCATGCTTTATCATAGTCTATGAATAATACATGTTACAATTATGTTCTTTCCTTTTTTCTACAACCTGATTAAGAGCGAAGATATCAGCTGTATATGTTTCTTTTCTGAAACCTATTGCTCTTCTAGACTTAAATAGAAGAGCATATTCTCTGCTATGTTTCTTAAATGTTTAGTTAATATGTTGGTATAGATTTTGTATGCATTACATCTCTATAATAATTTCCTCTGTTTTGTTGCTCCCTTTATAAATTGAAACGATTTTTCAAACTTCCGATAGGATCGATTTAAAATATACATCAATATGTTTTAGTTCTGTATTTAATGAGCTCTATGTTTACATTTCCCATCATAAGATATTTTCTATTCTTACATTTTTAATGCTTTTAAAAGTTCTTCGTATTCTAAACTATCGATGTCCTTCATTAACCTCTCCTTCTTCATCTTTGGGAGTACATCATTATTTTTTTAAAATTACCTAATCAGTGTTTTTGAATTTTATTAATTTGATATGTGGAACATTTTCCCTCTTTTTTTTTTTTGTTCAGTATGTTTATAACTCTAAAACTGCGATCTGTCTCCCATGTATCTAATTCTATGTTTTGAGTCATATCTTTTCCAGATCAATTTTCGTGATTTCTCTTACCTGTTATTGATATGAGCATTAATCTTCTGGTATTTTTGAAGTCAGTTCAGTCGTTGTTATTAAAATGTGTTATATTACGCACATAGAATGGAGTGAAAGATTTTGGAAGGATTAGATTAATTGTTTAGATTAAGGATTAGATTAATGGTCGAGATCTAAGGGGTAAATATTTTCTTCTCCCTCTCCGAAGACAGCTTCCCTGACTTATATTTTTGCCACGGCTGTTGAGACTCTGTTGCTAGATACTTTTATGGTTATATGGCCATAGGGGAAGGGGTCTCTTTATGGGAGATGAAACACAATTTATTGTTTATAGTCCATTTAACCTAAAAATGTACTGCCGTTATTTCCTGAAGAACATGTGCCACTTTTGCACTAACTATGGCGATCACTCTGACTTGACGCTCTTTAATAACTCTTAAACTCTGATCCTGAACTCCACTAAACTCAACTAATTCAGAGACACAACTGCCTACTTGATAATTTTCCACTAACGATACTCTTCGACTTAACTGAACTAAACTGGTAATTGGACTGCTAGTGTCTACTCTTCCACACTGATAATGCCCCAACTAAATGAGACTGCTTCGAACTGAACTGAGAATATCTATTCTTCCAACCAACTGAACCGGACCCCAAAATTACCAGACTAAATAAACATAGCAGTCTACTGGTCTCACGAAGCTATCTTTGTTCTTTCAAATATATTTTTAGAAAAAGCTATAATGTTTTCTCCCATCTTGACATCTCTATTGAGTAATCTGTTCCCCCCCCCCCCAATTCTTTTTCTGCTGTATTATTGGTCAGATGGTTTACGGGATTTCATGCAAGTAACCCACATACGTATTACATGCGACCGTTAGAATCTCCCATCCAGAGGTTATCAGCCTGTCTTTTCATCCCCGTAGTCATCATATTCTTTTATTACGTCTTCCTTGCCTAAGTAAATAATAGTAAAGTTTTCAGGCAATATACAAGAAACATCTTTTCCACGAACCTTGCTTAAGAATTTCTCTACAGAAAATATCGGTTCTGCTTGGGTCATCTTTTACAAAATATTATTACAATAGGCAACAAAATTTCATGGTCAGATTTTTAAGGCTGGCGATAGCTTTCTGCACGAAAATAACATTACAAACAATAATCCAACAATTGAACAGGAAATAGACATGAAACTTCATTCATGCTTAGAATAAGGAAATTACATCCAATTACTTGCTATAATCGCTCTAATTAAATCTGGGAGTGTAGCTTATAAATACTGTCTCATCGGATATCGAGAATATGTCTTTCTTTCAATAGAGACCTTAATATCTTCATTTCATATGTAGTGCCTTGGTCTTTGTTTTAGTCTTTTACAAAGACTACGGCACAACAACCCGGAAAGTTGTAATTTTAACAAAATAATGGAAGTTAATTTATGATAATTAATAACTTGCATGGTTATTTGTAATAGTTTAAAAAAAATTGTTTAATAAAATCGTGTTGGAATGTTGGTATGCTTGTTAGGGCGAAGGTTTTAGCTCTTTTCTTACAGACACTTTGTTTGAAACCGTATTGTGAGGGCGTTGATGACTTCATGTAATATTGGTTACTAGGTAACCTTTTCTGGTACCAGTGCCGGAATCAGGCTAATTGTGCACGAGTTATAGCGTCATAAGAAGCATAAATATATGTTTACGGCAAGAGGCCAACGTTCTATAGTAGATTACTTTTTAGTAAACGAGAATGTCTCTTCTCTATTTAGATATATGGTAGCGCAAAGAGAAGCAGACCAGCAGTAAGTAATGGATCATTACTTACTAAAATCATAGATAAGTTCAAAAACTAAATAGTGTAAATCATCTGAATTTATTTTTAAGGACTGTTTAGTGTTTTAGTAAAAGTAACCTCCACAAAGTTTTTATGCCAATAGAACTAGCTCTACATAGCGATTGAAAAACGCCACTACCCATTGTTAAAGTTTGATTAAAATACGAGTATTTCACAATTACAATTAATCATACATTTTAATTACAAAATATGTTTGAAAATCTGTTTCGTTTAACTAGAGTTTTTCGTATCTTTTCAGAAAATTTGCAATATCTTATAATGAGTATACTTTCCTTAAATTCTACTTCAGTTCTTCCACTGTGTTCGAGTTATTTAGGTACACCTTAGGTTTCCCTTAGATAAAATTGCACATTAAGACCTGAATAAGACTAGATTAGGAAATTGACAATTTTCAGAAGAAATGATACTTAATAATGGATTAAGATAATTTTTCAATAGGAAAATACCTTCATCAATTCCAATAAATAAGTTTAATACTATGAATATACTACTAAACGTTGTTGATATTATAATAACTCAAGAAACAGAAAACGATTTGCAGAAAAAAATTTTGAACTGGGAAATATGTTAGTAAAATATTAAAAAAAGTAAATGCCTTTCAAAAAGTGTCCTCGTAGATCCAAAATAATAATAAACGACACAGTGCTGGGACAAATGCAAAAATGTAACTATTTAGGATTCAATATAAGATAAAAAAATTTAAATAATAAACTAAGCAAATTCCAGAACAATTGTGTAACATTGGGAAAAACATTAAAAAGGGGAACAAAAAAAAAAAAAAGAAAAGAAAAAGAAACACGCTTAAAATTTTACAAAACAGTGGCGATTCCAACCTTACCGTATGGTTGTGAAATATGGACGATAAAGAAAAACGAATGAAATAAAATATATGTAGCAGAAATCGGATGCTTAGGATTGTTAAGAGGTGTAAATAATGGACAAAGTAAAAATCAGAAATAAGATAGTAATTGGGTAATTCTCCAATTAATGATAAAATCAATCGATATACAAAAAGATGGATAAAACCCGCTATCCTAAAATGACATTTGATTATCAACCATTTGGGAAAAGGAGATTGACAGACCGAAGAGAAGATGGAGAGAGACATTAGGCAAAAAACAGGGGAACTGTCCTAATCCATGAAGAGGTGGTGGTGATGATGATGATGCAAATCTGAGGAGCAATTAAAGTCAGTCATCAGTTGCAGGTGCTGTAGGAGTGTTGGTTATAAACAAGGTTGCCCGAAGAATGGTATCAATGGGTTTTGTTTTCCTGATTCTCTGGACATTGATGATAGTTTCAGGAAATATAAAAGCATTAACTGAAATGTGCCGATGGATTTTTTGACGTTAAGGAGACAATGTATCGCTTAAGGGGAACCGAAACACCATTTCTAAAATACACAATCCTCAATTTAAGCTGGAAATCGGTGTATATAAAATACTAATTCAAAAGTGTATAGTTATTGATTGTAAATCATTATTATTATAATTAAAATATTAATTAAATATTTGATATCTACATATCCCAATTGCTAATGCAAAATTTAAAAACATTTCCCTGATATGTAATACTACAATATAAAATTCATTTCTAAAGATTTTAGTTTAGAGAAAAAAATTAATATACAGGATGTCCACAGAAACATTCTGTGATTATAAATATGCACAGTTGTCGCTCACAGTTGTCATAATAATATGAAACTATTAATATTAGAAAGATATGTCCAAAAACGTTAATGGTTCACAAACACTCAACGTGTGCTTCACGTGTCACGTGTGACGCTGCAGACATAAGCGTAATATTATCTACTGAGATGGTGTTAATGGCAGGTCATCAGGTTTTAACTTGAGCACTAATTGCAGTTTGTAAAGATATCTTCGATTTAGGGATGTTTAGCTGCAGGCTGGCTCTACGCATAGCCTTCCTAGAACTACACATGTTCCTCAATTTTTATCATTGACAGTTTGTTTCTCTGAACGGATTTTACTCTGATCACATATGCACCCCTTCTCCACAAAATTTCCATACCACTTCTCAATTGTCTTGTCACTAGGTGCCTGATTTTGAAACCGTTATCTGAAGAAACTCTAAGCTGTCTCTAAATTCTGTACCACATGATATTCAAAAACATCTGTGAATTCTCAATTAACTCGCTAAATAGCTGCAGAATTCAAACTGAATTCAAATGCAAACATTCGCACAATTTGCTTCAGCTTCAGAAATGACAAGCGAAAGATTGGCTAACAAGAACAAACAAATGTTATGTTGGAATAATGCTTTCAAACTAGCAGTATATAGAACTTTGAAAAATTTGGGTTCACATATTTGTGGCAGTGGTGCCGATGCTCTAACCAACTGAACTACCGTGTCTTAGCACGGAACTACCAGTCTCTGTAATCTGATTCTATATATCACGGAGATCTTCCAAAGTACCTCTACCATGAGAGATCTATTTCTTAAGAAGTGGTCCTTAATGCAAAAGTACTTATGACCGACGCTTCAAGTTTAACCGTACAGGGGCTAATATTTTTTAATTTATTGTAGTTTTATCTGCATTGGTATTCACGCGACGTCTGTAGATTGTGTACGTGAATACTCTAAGGCTAGGTCTGTAATCTGTATGGTTGAATGAAAGGAATTAATATGAGCGCAAATGAGCTCGTAGTCCTCGACGCCTTAAAGTTATTTAACATTTACTTTCTAGATAAGCATACAATATAAAAAAAAAAAAAAAAAAAACTAACCACAGATAGATTGATCTGACAAGTAATCGAGCCCAGGACCTCCGCATTAGCAGGAGGCGGACAGGCTTATTTATATAAAGAAATTGTTCTTTTCAGTAGAATGGCTTTTTTGTTTGTTTGCTTTTTTTTTTTTTTTTTCTTGTTTTCAATTCTTTCCGTTGGCAATTAAATATTTCGCTGTATTCGGAATGGTATTCTGCGACCCATGCTTTCTAATGGATCTTATAAAGTTCGTAATTTAGCACACGTGCTTAGGAAAATATTAAATTTATAATCAAAGGATGTTTCTGTGATCAGCTATATTCTAAATGTTTGCTAGAGATTGTTTCAAAGTGATGCATATTACAAAATATTTAAGAAAATTTACACTATTTTTAAAAATATGTTTTTCTTTGGTATCCGCCATTAGTGTTAAAAAGTCCTAGATCCTATATCCTCTTCAATACTTGGACACTATTTTTATGCTAAAAGTACTTCATAATAAACATATCAAAATGAACCTGACATTTTACAATACTTTTGTAAGATCAGCGGTGCCTTTAACTCGGTTAATGCCTTTTAAGATAACTTAAGAAAACAAAAGTTGTAGAAAATCTTTAAATGTTGTTTATGGAATTACAGTTCTGTTAGAGCACACACAGAGAACAGGAACGTCCAGTTCCAGCTTCACGTGCAGTAGTATCACATGCATAACCACTGGGCCCAGGGCGAAATCACGCACGCAGTTAACTTTGCAGTATGCGTGTCAGCAGCGTTGATTGCAATCAACAATGTGCGGGCCGGAACAATACCAACAATAATGGCGGGACCCGAGGGCACGAACCCCGGTACCGTGACCTCCCCCTCCCGCACACAATGGAGAGATCAAGTTTAATTTAGGAGCTTTTGGACCAGGACCGCTTCGGCTTCTCTGCACACCCAATTAGTATCATTTGTATTCATTAAATGCGATTCAGCCGAACCTGTAAACAATGTTAAAGAGTCTATTATAAGGAGTCTCCAAGTCTAAACTGGCTCATCGCGTTTCGCTTTGCACGCTAGCTTCTTTTGGTTGCATCAGAGACTTGATTCTGAAGCTTAAACACATTTACTAGTTGCTTCTTTACTGTGATCACATTACTCTCCAGATATAATGTTAATATTACAATTTATACTTTACAACAGGCTCAAATACGCAATGCATATCTTTTTTCTCTTTTAGAATTTATTTTATATCATTTAAATGCATACAATGTATATATTAATAATTATTTGCCAATAAGCGATATTTTTTTTCACACAGTCACCAATAATATAGTCAAAGGTTCAGCTGCGTTACCCAAGCTTATTAGTGATGTTTCAAGTCTTTCATGGACTTTTCGTAATCGTGTAGGCTAAGCATGTTGTCTGCCCTCTGCTGAGATCTTATAGAACCTGAAGCCCAACAGAGGGGCCGGGATACAAACGATATCATTTCAAAATATGGTGATTCGTTATTTTTAATTATATTATGGTATATGAAAAAATATAATAATTTTATTTTAACCGCATATGAAATTTGAAATTTGCTTGTGACTTATTATTTTTAAAACTCACTTACACGTGAGATGACTACAAAAAAAAATACGTTAATTGTCAGTGAAACACCAAGAATTTCTTTCAAGAAATATAATTTAGGTGTATACACAGATAAAATCCCAGAGTATTGAATCATGTACAAGCAGATTTAAAAGGTGAGTTATGAAAGATTAAATTTTAAAAATGTATGTAAATTTAATTATAAACTGCATTACAGTAGTTACATACCATTATTTTAAACATAACTATATTTTATGACATTACACAAGTATTTTTGGCATATTTAACTAATTCGATTTTATATTTATTTCAACTTTCCATGCCTTAGCCTACTCTATACTAAAAGGCAAGCTTGGTCACTGCCTAGATGTCTCCTAAATACATTGCGGCACAACTCTCTCATTTCGTAATTATTGTCATTGTCAATCCCCTACCGCGAATTGCATCTTTCAAAGGACGGAAGACATGGAAATCAGAAAGTACAAGATTAGTGCTGTAGGGTGGATGAAAATGGTAAACTCACCCATATTTATTAATCTCTTTTTGAATACGTAAACTTGTGTCATGAAGAAGTATGTTGCTCTTATCTTTGCGCCCAAACCGCTTTTTCACCTTCTGAATAGTTTTACATAGTATTCTTAATGAACGGAATACTTTATTGTATATATTATAAATAAACCAAATATTACAAAAAAGTATTAAATGTTTATGGACAGAAAAGAATCTAAATTTACGTCAATTTTACCAAGTTTATTTCTGCGCATGCGGCACAGTTTCTTGCGCTTGAGTAGAAGCAGCCAAACCATAAAAGTTAACTGCGCCATTCGTGAAAAAAACTAGACTATCCCCTGAATAAATGACAAATGGTAAGCGGTTATCGTACTGAATGTTGTTTTGTAATATAAATAAACTTAAAGAGTTTTATTATCCACATAGTTTCTGTATAATAAATATGCGAGGTCATTTCATTCTTTAGAATAAAATTGTACTTCAAAGTGAGTTGTTTCATTGTGAGGATGTACGTCAATCAAAATAATCCTTCAGAATCCCAGAAGAACCTAATAACTTTACCAGCTGAGGATAAAGTCTTGAATGTTTTCCGAGATGTTTACTCCATGCTTCCCCCTCCCCCTCAGGCTTGAAATAACGAATCCATTTCTTCTGCTGTTACAATGCCGGACAAGAAATCATCACCTTCAGTATCGTAATGAGATGAAACAGAAAAGAATCATTCGGTTTCAAAAGGCCCCATCTTTTACGTGCACAAACACAGAACCATCGGGATAAAATTCAGAGTGCATGTTTCATTTAACGTTTGTACAAATGTACAATGTGCTCTCTTCCTGACAAACCTCCATATGTCGTCGTTTCATCTTCGAGAAGAGCTCTGTGGGTCCTGGTGGTGTAGTGCTTACCATATTTAACTCCTAAACCTAAGATCGCGGGTTCGAATCCGGCCAGGACCGATGGATTTTTTCGGGCGTAATAATTTTAAGTATGGCTTCCTTCGGAAGGGAAGTAAAGTCGTGAGTTCCGTGTTGTACTTTTAGGGCACGAAAAAGAGCCTCAAGCCTGGTGGCGGCGGCGGCGGCGGTGGTGGTGGTGGTGGTGGTATACATGAGGTAGTGTATGAAGGTTTAAATATATAAACACATAGTTATACTTTACCAAAAAGAATTTGCCAAGTAAAAGGAGCTTTCTATTTCTTATTAATCGCCCTTTGAGTTGACAATTTTAAGGCCGTTGGAGCTTCTCTTCACTCCAAAAAAGCTCATATGAATATAAAAAAATATTTAGGCTGCTAAATGTCGTACAATTATGTAACAAATGGCAACGATCTAACAAATAACTTAAGGAAAATAATACATAGAAAAATCAAGGGATGTAAAAGTATCTGAAACTACATATAGAGTTGTACATTTCAACTTGTTATATGTTATTCGTATTAAAATTAAGAACATGAAATGAATAATCTATAACAATTTTCGAGTCTTCACTATTTTGGCATACGCGATTGTTGTGGTGTGTTAGTTTACTATTGGGCATAAAGGAATGCCCGATGGGGGCGGTTGGTTGTCAGAAATCTCTAGAAGCAAATCTTACGCTTTAATCTGATTGGTGGTTGGGAGTTCCCCCACCTATGTGTCGATCCTAGTGGTGTAGTGGTAACCATATTTGTCTCCTCAACCCAGGATCGCTGGCTCTACCCCGACCATTATCGATGGATTTTTCAATCCTAAGAATGGCTTACTTCGGAAGGGAAGTAAAGCCGTGGGTCCCGTGTCGTACATTTACGGCACGAAAAAGAACCTCAATCCTGAAAGAAGAGGCCTCTGAGAAAAATTTGTCGGCTGTTTCACGCTCTGGGTTGAATGGGGCGCTGATGACCTGAGATGTTAAAGAGCGTCCGTAAATAAAACAAATTAAAAAAAAAACACCTATGTAGCAAGTTCTGGGGAACACTAGGAAGGAGTTAGTCAGTAATATGCCCCAAAGAAGCTGGAGGATGTGTATTACACCTTTCTTCAGACCAAACTGTGCACAGCTGAGCTTAGTATTGTAAATTAAAGTATGTAGTAAATGTAGCACTTGCTCTGTGATAATTTATTATATTTTTTGAAAGAATATAATTAAGTGTGAATGTAATTCTTCTATATTTCCTTGTCAAGCAATCTATAATGTTGTATTAGGTGAAATGTAATAGGGCAAAATCTTCACGATGTCACTAACTTAATATATGTAGACACAGAAATCAAGGTCCATAGGTAATGTGTTATGGTGAGAGTGGCAGGGTAGTTCTTAAATGTGACGCTATTATCCTTTATAGTTTCCCCGATTATGGAATAACTTAGGCAGTTTTATATATATATGCTCCCAATAACGACAACTGCAGCCAGTAGTTGCATTTTTCTATTTCAAATCTGAAGCCTTATTGCATGAGAAAGTTATATTCTTTGCTGGTACGATTGGTCGTTTTAGCGAACTCCGAAGGAATTGCAGTCGTACTTGTGAAACATCATTTTTAAGGGAGTCTCGAAGGAATGTATATTGCGGTGGTAATCATTAACAGTTTTTGAATAATTTCTCCAAGTCTCCAACGAAAGGTAGGGCACTAAAAAGTAAAAAATCGCGCGCGTGTGTGTGTGTGTGTGTCTGTGTGTGTGTCTGTTAACGCTTAAGCGGCCGCGTTTTTCTGAACAAACTCGGTATGTAATTAACAAACCATTTGTCAGGTTCCTCAACCAGCAAAACCAGCAAAATTGAACCGTTGGGGGTGGGGGTTAATAAAAATTGAAAAATCACTATAGTGGCCGTAAGTTTGCTTCTTCTCAACGAAACTCGGTAGATTTCCTAAAAATAATTTGATAAAAATAGTATCCGAAAATCAGGGCAATCGGGCCATTAGGAATGGGATTAAAGCAAAATTTAAAAATCTCTCTAGCGACCACAATTTTACAATTTTCAAAGGCCACTCCATAAATGCTTTTGAAATAAAATAAGAATATAGTTTCTGAAATGCATTGAAATTAAATTATTAGGAGTGGGGATTTTCCTGAAAAACGAGTGGAATTTTTAGTGGAAATTCGGTGTATACCAATTAAATAAAATAAGAAAAATAGTTTCTGAAAATCTTTGAAATCAGACTATTAGGGAGGGACTATTTTGAAAGTCAAAATTTAAAAATCGCTCTAGCGCTATTAATATTTGTTTGTTTTTTTTTTTCGCAACGAAACTTGCTAAGGCCATAACTTAACTATTTTCATTAATTAATAAGGTCTAATTTCTATTTTATATTCATTTTTATTAAAAGTTATTCAACTCGGTAGGGAATTCGCTTAGTTTATGCAGGTCCTGTGAGATGAACTTTTTCCGTTTTGACCCTACTGGACTGTTCGGATCTGTTTCTAATTACATTTTGAATTAAGTAAGATATTTTTGACAGACTAAGTGACTTTTTATACATAAAATCAATTAGTTATTTTAAAAAATGTTCAATTATTCACATTGTTTGACGAAAGTTGTAATAGTTACACAAATAATGTACGGAAAAACCAGCACTTTTATTATTCTCTCATATGATATGACTATTTATGTGCAATTTGTTGTTGTATTTTATATTCTTTTACTCTTCTTGATTGTTATTGTTGTTGCTCAAGTTTAATAAAGACACCATGGCAAAAGACCACTGTGTGACGCTGAGACGGAAGCAGTTGCCAATTCGTTCGACAGTAAACAGTATAAAAATGAGTACACCTTCTGAACTATAACTATCTATAACTATAACATTCCTACAGCCAACAACATATCAATAATGAACAGATAAGTATTTAAAATAAATCAAGTGATAAAACAGCGGTTTAACCCACCTCTGCAGCATAGTCGTTTTTGTCATTAACAATTCATTATGAGTAACAAGGTCAAATCACACCTTTCTATGTTTATAAAGTAACTTATATTTTTTTTACTGTTCCCCTATCGCTCCTATTAGATACAAGTAGCAATTTCAGCGTTTTACCATGAACTGCTAGCACCAAAAATAGTTAATGAATATTGGCAACGCTGCTGACAACACGTCCCCACTCTGTTCTGATTCATCTCTTTAATTTTTACCGCAACCTTTTCTCTGCTCGCTTCCTCAGTAATCTTGATTTCCATCTCGCAGGGTTGCAGCTTCATTCCGGCATGTGTCAACGTGTCTAAAATTCCATTTATGTCCAAGCGCCTGCCCAAAGCGGTAAAGACATCGTGACCGCCAACCAACAAAAAAGAACATTCTATAATATGTTCTCAACGTATGGAGAGCCAATCAGTTCTGGCTAAACTCTGCTAAGTGGTATAAGACTTAAAGCTAGGTAAATGCGCAGGAAATTGCAGAAAGACCACAAATGACAAAGCGAAAACCATTAAACGAAATCCATAAATAAATAGTTTAACACAAATTTTGGAATACATTATTAAATTGAAGTATATGGTGCTTTCTTGCAATTATTTTCTGAATTCGGTATGTAAAAGCGATGTAGTTTCTCAAAGGTTATTCAAATGCTTAGGATTTGTGAAAGCAAATTAAACATCAATATTCTATTTCAATTGTATTATTCAACTTGTAATTATCGTAAAGTATTTTGGCATTCACCTAACTTATCTCTCTAAACTTACTGGTAAGGCAAATAACAGGATATTTTTCATGTGCTGTAAAATTACATTATTGCAGATTATGAGCACCATTTAATGCTGATAATGAAATAATAATACTGGAGCAAAAGTTAACATAATTACTATTGGGGGCTGTAGAGATGGCTAACGACGTTTGCGGGGAGAGGATTTCATTTGCCAAGTAAAACATTACGCACTTCATGTGTATCATCATCTGTTCAAATACTTAAAGAGTCGATTCATCTCTTTGCGTTCACAAAAGCAGGATATTCATAGTGAAACAGTTGGACGTTATCGGCACATTCCTCTGACTAGCCATCTCTCCATCTCCGAGCAGTATTTATTTTTAACCATTTAAGGAGATAAGGTGCTAAAATTATTCACCACTATTATCTGTAAAAACTACCCATCACTCAATCTTATCTTCCCAATGAGAAATGGAGTCA
This sequence comes from Metallyticus violacea, assembly GCA_030762175.1. Lineage (NCBI taxonomy): Eukaryota > Metazoa > Arthropoda > Insecta > Mantodea > Metallyticidae > Metallyticus > Metallyticus violacea. The sequence goes on along the minus strand of CM060845.1, from coordinate 34,290,084 downwards.
ATAATTAGCAAAGGTAATCGTTTTAATAGAGTTCGTACTTGACGAGTCAGCGATATTAGTTTTTTTTTTTTTTTATTGATTTGTTTATGGACGCTTTTTAACATCTCAGGTCATAAGTGTCCCATTCAACTCAGGGCGTGAAACGGCCGACAAATTTTGCTCAGAGGCCCCTTCTTTCAGGCTTGAGGTTCTATTTCGTGCCGCAAATGTACGACACGGGACCCACAGCTTTACTTCCCTTCCGAAGAAGGTCATACTTAGGATTTTTACGCCCGAAAAAATCCATCGGTCCTGGCCGGGTTCGAACCCGCATTTTGGGTTTAGGAGGCAAGTATGGTAACCACTACACCACAGCGATATTAGTGCGGTTATAAACTTACCACACAGTAATCGTGACCCTTTCTTGGTAACACTCGATAGAGGAAAAAATGTCGCCCGAGTGGAGGGTAATAGTACGGCTCTTGTATATACCACAAGACAAAAACAAAATAGAATAGCAAAAATATTTAACTTAATATATAGAACTTTCATTTCAAGTTGTTAATCTAAAGCAGTATTTATTTACAACAAATTTAATGTAAACAGAAAATCATCAATTAAGATATAGAGAGAAAATTTAAAAATAATATTGAATGCGCTTTAGATTTCACCCCTTTCACTATCCATCTACACTTTGATACTTAAACTTTGAAAAGGATGTAATCACATTTTGTTTTCTTTTTAATCGTTGCCTGGCAACCTGGACTGTTGTGACCGCTGTTTGAATTTGGACAGAATAGAACAATAACAATTTAACATTAAATACAATGCATCTGTTCCATGCAATGCATCTAAGACATGCTGGAAACCATTTTTGACTGGACCTGCAGAATCGCTCCTGCAGCCTTCACCACTGTCTCTGATGATGTAAAAAGCCTCCCAAGAAAATATACTTTCAATATGAGGAAAAAAGAAGCCACACGGAGCTAACTATGGACTATAGGGAGGATGAGGGACAAACTCTACAATGGTTTTTGTGAGATATTCAGCTACATTTTCGATGTACGGTCGTGCATTATAGGCGTGCAGTTAACTTGTTGCCTAGAAAGTGTCATATGACCTTGGAGAGTTTTCAAGACATGTGTAATAATGCCTAGTTACAGTTGTGTGAGATACGCTAGTAAACCCATTCCTCGAATACCGAAAAATGAGATCACAACTTCTGGTTTTTTTTTTGTGTGTGTGTGTGTGTGTGTGTGTGTGTGTGTGTGTGTGTGTGTGTGTGTGTGTGTGTGTGTATTGGTGATGACAGAACTTTTGATGTTTGCCCTCAGAATCGAAGTGATGTAGCCCAGTTTCATCAGCAGTAATTAACTAAGAAAGAAACTCGTATCTTCCTGTTACATCATCAACGCCCTTTTATTCAGGAATCAGCACAAACACGTCTCATGTGCAACTTTAAGTTACCAACGTGTGGGTGGCGCCCAGTGAATTTTTCATAATTTCTGAAAGAGCTGTTAATGTTATTTGACGGTTCTCTCTCACAATGACAGCAGCTGTATGAATGTTTTCTTCCGTTAGAGCACAAACAGGAGAATCGGGTTCACCTTCATTTGAAATCATTTCCCTTTTTTAAACACTTTAAACCATTTTTGAGCTGTGATATAGGGAAGAACAAACCCTCCATAGGCCTCAGGTAAACTTTTCTCAAAACGAAAGCAGAATTACAGAGCAGCATATTGTTTGTCCCGAGTCATCTCAATTTTTGCTGCAGATGAAAGTGAACATGTCTCAACTTGAACACCTCTCACAGGCGGAAAACCGCAAGTGACAATGAAGCTAGTAAAATTCAAACTTAGCGCGAGAAATCATATCAAATTAGTACACTTTATTGAACCAACGTATAATAAAACTGAAGATATCACTAATAATTAAGAAGTTTTAAAAAGGATTGTTAGATAATAAACTGATATATGTTACACGGAGGCATCATTCACCTGTTTGTATTCACTGAGATTGGATCATCAGAAACTGCGAACAATTGCATGGCCTACAGCTTTGATTGACTGAAATGCGTTGGTTCTGTGAGAATTACATAGAGTTTTATGTACTATCATTTATTACATATGGTATTTCGCGACGTCCGAACAAGCTGTAGTGTGTTTACACAAGTATACTCTCAAAGCGAACAGTGCAGCATGTAGCCGCCTTAGGCAGTTGCCTGGTTCGCAGGCGGGTCGCGCGCGGTCAGTAAACTTAATTCACATTAAATCATTCCCACTCTTAACACATCCTCAGATTTTCTTTTCGAAAACCATGTATCGTTTCCTAATTACGTTCTGGTTCCTTGTAACAAGCTATTCAATAGGTTGTTGATTACTCTGCGAGACAGAAGATGAAGAGAGATCCAGCTTCAACCTTGTACCATATTGGATTGTAATGCTGACACCATCACAGAATGCCTGCAGTGCTCTAAACTTCGCGGCTCCATCAAAAAGTAATTAAGTATCAAGTTAGATTGCTATAGAGGTCGCGGGCCTTTACGCTAAATCTAAACAGCCGCGGGAAAGTTTGCGTGGCCAACTGCAATAATAACACATCTAATTTCAGTCTCACTGTCGGTATATGATAATAACTACCTCAGTTATACTTTACACGTTTGTATTGACAGATTTCGAAACTATCTTTAAAATTGTACCATATCAAGGAGGAATGGCTCAATTAAGGTATAATTCTATCAGGACAAAGATATAATTAAATTATATTCACGTGGATCTGTACATATCGCCATTGCTTTCCAGGTATTTTCAGAGAACTTTTTAAGTGCTTCGGATGTACAAAGAGCTAGGTGGTTAATCTGAATCATTACTTCACGGCACCGTTTGAGAGGACACAATATTAGGGCTACCAATACCATACTTGTCAAATAAGGTACGGTATGAATGAATTTCAGCGAAAAACATTACAACTAAATTTATATAAACAAACAAAATATCTAAGAATTTAGCAGTACCAAAACTAAGGTTCTCCCATACCTTAAACATCAGGTTATATGTGTGGTATATATGTGGTGGCTATATGTGCGGTAAAGAACCCCTAAAGTAAATTACCATTTTCACAACTGTGTGCCCTCAAGCTCCTTCCTTGCATTTCTCCTCCGCTTTTCCTAGGAAATCCCCAATCTTGCTTATTTTCTCTACTCTCATGTATGATAGCAATTTAATTGCCACTATATCTTGTTGTAGTTCGTCCCATTTTTCATCTCATATACTCGTACTATCCCCCCACCTTTTTACCCTTTCACATTCTATTAGACAATAGAACACACTATTCCCTTTCAAGCATAATATATCCTTCTTTAAAATGTAGAAATAATGCCATTAACATGCAGCCATGCAAGAATTATTCTTTCGAATTCATCACAATTATCTATATATTTCTCCCCTTCCCAATTTCGTTTTATTACTTTATACAGGTCTAAAGAAATTTTATGCTCTCGACTGGCCAAATTCACTTGGTTCTCTATATCTCCTATCCTCTGTCTCCCTTCTTTCCAAAATCCACTGACATTACTTTCACCCAGTAGCCATATATCCCCCCATTTCAATTTCTTCCAGTAGTTTCCCTACCTCTTTAATCAACTCTCTCTTCCCAGTTCATCTCTTTTGTACATAAGGCATTCTTTTAGTACATTGTTGTTATCTAGCTTGAGACATCTGTGCCAATATTTCAAGATTCTCTCAACGATTATAACCTTTCTTCCTATTCTTCTTAGTTTTGCCAAACTTACCCCATCGGCAAACTTTTTGGTAGCCCCAGAACCTCTCTACAAAACATTCCTTGTACATACCTTTGTCCACCCCTTTTACACTTCCCAAATTTCTACTGCATACATCATCTTAGACTCAACCACAGCCTCATTTAGTCTTTCTAGCCATTTCATTGGCAATGTGGCAATAAGGCATAATAAATGCGTCGGGGGAAACCGTGCAGTAACGGAGTAAATTCGTTAGGTATTAGAATAGAACCTCTGTCGAAGTACCTCTGTTTGGAATATAATACAGCTAGGCAATAAATACTTATTATGGCTATTATTGCCATTGAAAATTTCTTGTTAAGATATAAAACTAACAGGAAACCAGTAGAAAGATTATGAATATATTAATATATTAATTTTAACCTCATTCATACTTCTTGCCCAATTTTACTACACCAGAATTATACAGGGCGCGGAAAAACAATGTCCAGAAAATTGTACAGTACAAAGCCAGTGTCAAGTTAAGCATTTTGAGGATAGGAACAATGAAGTCGTAGATTCAGTGTAATAACAGAAAATGCTGCATGATCATAATTGAAATCTGGCGTTATGAAAAATCTTCATTTGCCAGTCAAAATGAAATTTAACTCATACGACATTGTCTCAACTACAAGTACTTATACACAATGAGAAATTAAACATTACATGCGCGTACTAAATTGATGTACTGTACAAGACATCTTTAAAATGCTGAAAGAGGTAATCAAAAGTTTGTTCATACTGTAATTCATGTTGCAATATATCCTAAGAAAGTTTTGACTGATAAATCAAAAGCTTGGTAAAGGTTCAATATGACTACAATTTTCATGCTAGCAAACAATATAGCGATATGACAAAGATCGGCGTGTTCTCTGAAATACATCTGCTGCTTTCATAATGCGACCTATAAGTCTTGTGGATCCTCAACTAAATTGTGATTTTCATGGTACCCCAGAGGTAAAAATCCAGTGGTATAAATTAGGCGTCGGTGAAGGTCATCGTGTTGACTCACCTCGCCCTATGCACCTGTCACCAAGTGTTCTGTTCAGGTGATTTCGAGCTGCAAGTGAAAAATGAGCACGGGCGCCGTCATGTTGGAAGCATAAGTTTCGGCTGATTTCAAGAGGAGCGTTCGATATTATCGTATCATCCAGTAGGCCTCAAAACCAAATTTGTAATGAACATCAGACACACCGAGCAACAGTGATACTACTGTACAAGAGTGCGTTTTGTTTACATCTGATTCGCCACAAACAATTTTCACAATCTGAGACTCTTAACGTGGCGGATTTAGTGTTGACACATGTAGCTCAGTAAAAACGCTTCTGCGAGTCCTTGTTCCTATTCTTATGCTTAGTTTGGTACTGCCTTTCTACTCCACAATTTTTCTGCACCCGAAAAAAAAATCTTACAGCGGACCATTACTTCTTAAATGCGATCACTTTGCAACTAAAAAAGCGACGTATAGGTGATTAAATAATACCTCTAAGATCATGCTTAATACTATTTTCGCACCCATATTATTACTTTTAAAACAAATATTATACAAAAATGAATGACAAACGATCATCTTTAAATCCCTTAAGTCTAAAATGTGACTAAATACTAATAATGCAATAGTTTATAAGCCACTTAGGCCTTGAGATCCGTTGCATAAACTTGTAATACAATGACGTGATAGATCCTCGCAGGGTGCCTCAGGCGGTAACGCTTCAAACTTGCATTCATGAGGTCCTGGGTACAAAACCCTTGAGGTTGGCAATTCTGACCTTGAGCTTTTCGTGGGATCTACTGTTCACTTAGGCTAATGCTGGGATGAATGTTTTCGTTCCATGGATTTCTTTCATTCCCATATAAGTTCGTTCTATAGTTCTCGTTGCGGGGTAGAAAGTTACAGGCGAGGTGTGCTAGTGCTGTGCAGCGTGGCGGTGGGTTCGCACAGCAGAGTTTCTGTCAGGGACCCCGCCTAAATACGCTTATGTTCGCCACGGAACTTGAACATACATATATAAGGTTTATGTACATAATGCACGGCTGGAACACTCCTTATCCCTTCTAACGAATTATTTTCAATAATATTCAGGAAGTTCATTATACCATCTTAATTTTTGGTCATTACTAAACAGTTAGATATTATGTACAGCTAATCACGGAAAAAAGCACAATATTTGAAAGTAGTCTTTTGTCAGCAAAGCAACTGTTTATAATACACCAAGAGGTACTGAGTTACTCAAGAAATATCGGCCTGGATAAGGCGAGACAACCGCGAGCGTGCATTAAGCCAAAGCCACCGTGAGACGGATAATGAAGGAATACCGGATAAAGGAAAGAAGTTGTACTATCGCAGGCCATAGGTGGTGCCTTTTTAAGTATAAGTGTGCTCTGAAGGAGTGTTCACAACCATGCTATATGTGTTCTCTGCAATAATGGAGCCATATGTGCATAGCGGTTTCATCATTTAGAAAACGCGGGAGAATTTTGTAACCATATTTTCTGATGTTGGTATTTTTACCAAGAGCGAACACAAAGATGATGAAAAAATGACATCCAACGGAATCAATTCAAACTGTTTCTTACCTCCCGCAAAAAGGAAAAAAAAAAAAAAAAAAGAAAAAAATCCTGTTTGCTCTTCTACGTTCTGTGTCGCGGATATTTTAGCACAGATGCTGGGAAGCCTTGTTAAGTCGGTGCATAAATTACTGTAATAGGTAGAGGACCCAATTTAGATTTTGAAATGGGGGGCCGGTTTTTTGTGGATCATCCTGTATGATAGCCCATAATTTCCATTTAAATCAAGCAGATCATTAACTCATGTTCAAATTATTTTTCAATAAAACAAAGCATTTTAACGAAAACTTTCATGCGAACTATGAATATCATAGACAATAAAGGACATTCGACTGCTTTTATCATATTATCAGTTTACTCGTTTTATATTTTGACAATAGGAGAGCAGAAAACAGTATTTGAACATGCACTGCCTTTTAGAAATTAGTTACTGGTAATTCACTTAAATAATTAATGGTTGTAGTTTGTAGAAGCAAACTAGTAAGCATGCTTATACTGAATTCCAAATATGTCACATGTTGAAGTAATAATGTTCAATTTGCGCAAAAGTTGTAATGTTTATGAAATTAAACGATTTCAGAGAAATGCAATAGTCGTTTAAAGCCTGTGATCTTTCATGGATAAAATGTAGGAAGAAAATATTCACTTTCAAAATAAAAATATACCGAAACTTTTAGTAAATTTAAAAATGTCATATAAAGTGGTCCAATAGAAATGAAAAAAATTTTAATTTTAGAGCAGAGAATAATAAAACAATCACCGCATTACTTCAAAAGATAACTTAAGCTGTGAATCACAGTTATGAAAAATTCAATGTCACGACCTGGTGGTTAAATATGAAGCCTGGGTCATAAATACTCGCAGGTTTTGAGTCGCCTCTTAAGGATAAAATCTCTGCAACGAGACAACCTTAAAGGTCTCCAGTATATAACAGAGTTAAGATAGAGGAGATTCCCGGTTAAGGTCGGGTACGGCAGTTTAGATGTAAGCGCGTCGGCAAGTCAACCCCAAGATGTGTGGTTCGTGTCCCGATCGTGACCTCGAATTTTTTCCATCTGACTATGATTTCAAAGATTAGCCTAACATACGGCTTGTGTGAAAAAAAAAAACACATCTCAAAAAGCATGTTATTCTATTTAATGGGCAATCAATTTTTAGCATTTGTTTATTGATTATAGGCATTCGATAACGTTGAGGGAGCTATGTAATACTACGTTTCATGGCAACATATAGTAACACCTAATAGGCGTTATTAAAGAAAATGAGCATGATTAATTTAAAGACAAAAGTTTCCAAAATTCTATGTACTAATATAAACTTAGGGCTAAGACAAAGGTGTTTATTCGCAACGAAACTCGGTATATACCGTTTAATTAAAACAAAAAAAAAAAATAGTTTACGAAAATTAGGAAAGCGTACGATTAGAAGTAGGAGTAAACCTTAAAACCCAAATTTAAAGTGCAATTTGCGTTTAATTTTCTCTCATTTTTTCAATATAAAAGGACAACCTAACTCTGCATATAAACTATGTATTTTATATCTAACAAATCATTGTCGTGAAAATAGCAGTTGTGAAATATTAATAAATTTGTGTGTGAGAATTATATTTGTATGTAAGAGCATTCTATAATAACCTTCTAAAACATTTGTGTTGCTTGCTTTTACTGTAATATAATGTAAAATAAATTTCAGCGCCACTGAAAATCCATGGAATATTTAATTGTATATTTTCGATTGTGTATATTTGCTTAGTACATTCTATTTGCTTTTAAATCGTAACATGTTTTTGTTTCATTGATACATAGACACTACTTCTTAAATGCACAAGGTAACTCGAAAGTTTCTGTTATTTCTCTCCATTTTAGTGAATGTAAAGATGATATCAAGGGCTCAGTTCATAAATATGGTTCTATTTAAAAATGTTTAAAAATATCCACACATTATAGCTTATCTATCAGCGGTAATATATTCCATTTCATTATTAGTAAACCATAATTAAGGGACACTGGAAGTGAGTTTTTGGCCAAAATGTGTCAAAAAATTGAAAATCAATCTTGTGCTGCAAATGATCCTTGAACCTTTGGGTCTCCACAGACAAACAATATTTTCATGTCCCTCCCTCCCTATGGGCTCTGCAGCCATTCAAAGTGTCCCGGGTGTCCTTTTAAATCACTGTTTTGTAGCATTTTCTATGAAAAAAGTATTAATATCCAAAGATTAAAATTAGTTCTATATTTAAAAATTATAACAATTTATGCATAAAAATTATTTAAAGTATCCTTATATAAATTTTTGTATGGGGTTCAAAGATCCAATTGCAAAAGTCCCAACCAAATTTCTCAAAACATGAGCCGGGCGGGATATTTTGATTATGCTTCATATTTACGTAATAAAATTTAAGAAATAACTTATAGCTCACAAAGAATTAATTCAATTTGAATGAAATTTGGCATACACATTAACGTAACAGCAATGTAATTGCAGTAAAAGTTTCAGAAAAATCCATACAAAATGTGGAATTTTGAAAATTCACTCCCTACTTAACCTTAATAATAGTATTAAGAAGAAAACTGATCCTAAATATGTGATTTCTCTTTGTAATACTTAAAGGTTGCAAGAATTCTAATTTTGTCACGCTTACTTTTGAAAAATTAGAATAATTTCACTATATGCATTTATTTTCTAGTGATTTTGAACGGAAAAAACCGACAAACCTAGATAAATAATTGTTATAGTTCAATTTTTCTTTTATTAGTTAGCTTTGGAGTTTGTCATACCAATTAACATAGAATAATGTCATTACTTATTTCATTAATTAATAAGGCAACACTTTGGATTTTACGTATTTTTTTCAAGTTATTCTACTTGATGAGGAATTCACTTAAGTAACTCGGTTTCTGCGTGATGGACTTTTTTTTTCTTTCTTTCTTTCCATTCTTTCTTTCATTCTTTTTTGTTTCTTTTTTGTTTCTTTTTACTTATATTAAGGCGAAATTAAGGGACAGCTAAGTACCTATGTTTAATACAATAAGGCAAATTTAAAATCGTCCATTCGCAAGTCCTCTCCAGTATCTTTTGTAAGAAGGGTGGTTACAGAATTAATTATTTTTAATACCTATGTTTTAAAAATGTTAATTGTTCTCGTGCCATAAGTTCATGACTCCAGTTACAGGCGATAGCGGCAGAGATCGTATCAGTAAGCAATCGACTTTTGAACGGACAGCTTTTTATGTACCTCACTGTATTAAGAGTGATCAGGATTATGCAAAATAGTTATGTTTGCAGACGATAAAGTTCTCATTTCTGACAATTAAAACATTCAATGAACTAATCAGGTTGTAAAATGATATACTTTTACCATTTCAATAGAAGGCACTAAATGTTTACTTTCAGAAGGAAATGGCAATAAGGCCAAAATTGGAATAAAATGATAAAATAATAGAACAATTATCGAAATATTTTTTGGCTACCAAGTAGGATATCTAGATTTAAGAGATATTAAAAGTTAAATATAAACATTTAATCATATCTTTGTATAAGAAACTTACAAATAATTAGAATTGATACCAAACTCAAATTCTACAAAGTAATGACTGTAACCAATTGCTTATATGGCAGCAAAAATTACACACTCACTGAGAAGATAAAAAGCAGAATTCAGGCAGAGGAAATGAGATGTCTAAGATATCAATGAAAAGAAGTATAAGAAATATAAATAAAGAGTTCCACGTGTCATTTTGGAGTATAAATCTATAGGTAGAAGAAATATTCGTTAATGATGAAGCAATTGGTCATTTTAAAGGGCCGCAGCAGCGTTAATACAAAATAGATGGAATTGGAAGATTTTGCTAAAGGAAATTGCTCTGCAATGCTATGCTGTCTTTTGTAGAGGAATCTGTTCCATAGTTTGACATAAACCTGTGCAATATACACGCTTTGTAAAGGCTATTCTAATTCTAACGCTAGCAGCAGCCGCGCAAGTAAAGAAGAAAAGTATGGGTTACAAGTATTGGTAAAAAGTGAACACCCGCAGGCCTCCGGACTCCCCACCCCACTCTCCGCGTCGCAGCACCAGTACAGATGTTGCCGCGGCTCTTACTGACCAAACGTCATTGTGAAAGGACCCGGCGTCAATTATACCGTCTCTGGTAGCCTGTAGAGTTGCCACCACTCAGTGAAAGTGGGTCTCTAACTGCCAATCGGGATCCCGGTGTTGAGAAAGCCACGTCCTTCGTCTCCAGCAACATGGCGCCTAACAACTAAACGGCGCAAGGCCTGTTAAAAGCCAATAAACGTTAAGAAAAAGTTATAAATCGGCTGTCCCAATTACACTTGCGCAATAAGAGTTTCCTAACTCCCTGAGGAAGAAAAAAATAGCACACCGTTTTAAGCTCTGTGATGATATCTTATTCATGCTCGATCCGAAGGTCGTAGGTTCTTGGAAAATTTTGGTAACAAAATTGCTAAAAGTGTTTATTTTTTCAATCTAAGTTGGAGAGAGCTACTGCATCTCTAAAGAGCATTTGAAAATAAACATGTCTCTTATTCCTGTACGAAAATACAAAACTATGCTCAACATTTAAAAATTACAATATGAACAGTTAATCATATGAAAACTATTGTGTAGTTTATTTTTGTAAAAAGGTTTCTGTCATAATTTAATGATAAACAAGAAAACACATTACCAAAACATTAAGAGAGATTTGAATGCGTGATTAAAAAAAGAGAACAAACATTTAATAAGAACAAGGAAAATCGGTCCATTATATCCGGAAGAATTTGACTATTCGATACCCAAGAGAATAAAAGTAACTCTGCATTAATCTATTCAAATTAATCTAATTTTACTCGTCTTTAATTATAACATTGCTTTAAGACATACGCTGATAAAACATAATTTGTAAACGGTAAAAATAAGAGGAAAAACTGGAAAAAGTTACGAAGTTCGCGTTTTACAATGTTTGATGAGTCTTCCTTGTTGTTGGTGTAATTTATGTGTATAAACTACTACAATTGCAAGAGAATGTTTCTGTTTAAAATTTTTTCGAAGAGCTAGGGCAAGAACTTTATAACAAATCTTTCTTTTGCATAAACACAATAAAATCAGTGTATTCTAAAAATACTCTTTAAGAGAACACTTTATTTCACTAACATTTTGAAAAGCGTATTGTCACAGAATACAATTCCATTTTAAAATCTTAAGAGACAAATAATTTCAATTTCATGACATTTGTACTACATTTATGTGTATAAATGTATAATATTTTAAACTGCATAAGTTTAACATTAACCTTTCTAACAATACAGAATTTAAATTTTCCACTTTTTAAATTGATATGTATATTTTAAAGGCCACTAGTTGTAGCCCAGCATGTAAGGCTGAACACTTTTGTGGTACTAAATACCGATCTGTATGGAATATTATACAAAACATGTTTCAGTGATCTTAGAAAAGTAAATAAATAGATGTAGGGCATGTATAAAGAACAAATATCTCTCTCCCTCTCTCTCTCTCATTCATACATACATACATTACCACATCTCCTTCTCTAGTCTCAATAATATATTTGAACATAGATTTACCAACAGTTCAGTCGTCGAAATCCACTTCATCTTCAGATTTGTTTTCACAGCTATAATTTCTACACATCATTTACAGTAATACTCTCTGTAGAGTTCAGGAAGAATAAACGCGCTACAAGTTGTTACACGAGCTTCACAGAGCATAAACAGTCATCTCCTTTATTGAAAAGCTTTATACTTAGAACTAGAAACAACAGTGTCGCTATTCCATTCTACAACAGGAAAATTTTCAAGTAAAAATAGAATATTTTCATAGTTTATTGCCAGAACTATATTTTCCAACATCTAAAAGGGACATAATACATTTTTACTGCTTTTTTTCGGCTAAACATCTACTAAATGGAGTTCACATTAGTTTTATTACTTGTATTTGAAAGATGCAAAGCTTCTGAGCTAAGATTAAGTTTCAAACGAAAAATTTACTATAGAGTAAAATGCTGAAAAAATATTTGCAGTAATGCTTAACACATTTACAATTAAATTACTCTACACTGAAGCTGCAATGTAGTATATTTCTGGAAATTAATTTTAAATAAATTAATCTTTATTAATATGTACCTTTACATAAATTTAAAAGGTACTGCTTTAGGATAAATTAAAAGATTATCTTTACAATCCACACTTTATTCAAAGTAGCATTGCTCACCATTTTAATGATCTCCCCCCAAACACATACAAGCATAGGTACATGTTTGTTGAAACGACACGGCTGATTCATTGCACAGTGGGAAACGGATGCATAGGTCTTTAACGGTCACTTAAAACCTTGTTGCAGGTTAAGGGTAAGAGCCAGCAATTAACAGGACAGTCACGTCGCCAAGGTAACATTAAACATCCCAACATCGCCCGCTCCGCTACAGAAACGAATCGACATAGTCCGAACCATGATTTTCTCCTACCACTCTTGACTTGCAACTAGGAGGGGTTGGCTGGCGTCCTTATCCTATCTCGGGAAACGTTTAAATCAATCGTCGCTGAGTAATATATATCCTCTTATTTTTTTAAACTTGTCCGCAAACCACTTTCGATATATTATTATGCAAACAGAAAAGATCTTTCAAACCTGCTTAAAGAAGTTATCAGTTGGAAAAGTTTAAAGTTCAAAGTACTGCAAAATATACATAAATATCTGAAAAAATAGCAAACATGTTTTTGAAGTATTCATCGATGGTTGCATGTATAGTTGAGCACTTATTTCTAGATAAAACCGAGCCCAATACGTCATGAGTTAACACAAACCAGTAGAAACTGTTAACTTTCATTTCTCCAAACTTTTTAGGGCATATGTCCATGGGCTATGTTTATGCAGAAATATTAACAATTTCTATTGCTAATATCAATAAAGTACTAACGATTTTCAGTAGAGAATGGGCATCTTCCTATAAATTTCGTAACTAGAAGCGAAAAACTAGTTTAAACTCGTCCTTTGTTGGTGTAGCCAATGAAATATGCAGTTACTTATCTTCTATCGGCAGAAAGTTTTTTGTGCACGAGGTTAAACCGAAAATAGAAACCTCAAAGCTAACTAGGATAGCAATTTAAAGTGCTGCAAACAGCGTTTGGTTTCTTGACAAACCTATAGATAAAATTGAAAGTCATTATTTCTGAGCACAGATAAATAGAAAGTGAAAGTTACTGAACGTCCTTGTAACGAAAAATGGCACTTCATGTGCGTATAGTGATTAGGTGTCCACTCCTGATATATAGCATCTATCAGTATGTTCGTATACACATAAGCCAAAGCACGAAAGAGCTAAGAAATTTTATATTAAACCCAAATTTATGGCAGCTTTTCATAATGTACCAAATATATATCATTTCCATAAAAATACCGCATCAATTGCTTACACATTTACTCTCTAATTTTCCTAAATAGCCGATTTCATAAAATTTACCCCAGTAGAAATATGCTATTCAAAAGAAAAAGGAAATACGAGTTTCATTCGACTATTTTTCTCCTCTCTCGTACTCCACCCATACACACATGAAATGAATCAGTATTTTAGTGAACAATACTTAGCATGGATTAAGGGGGGAAAAAATAATGCTTTCACAACATTTAAATTAGAAATAGTCTAGTACCCAAAATGTGACTTTTTGCTGCATTAATATTAAAGCTTGTAAATCGTAGGCATATATAAAAAATGTAACCTTCTTAGAGAAATTTTGCACAGAAAGTTCTCGCTAATCGAAAGCGAATTGCAAATAGTATGCTATCAAGAGCGGTTACAGAATCGGACGAAAAAGAAGATGAAGACGTGCTGGAAAATAAAAGCAATATACAGGGCATGGAACAGGCAAGTCCTCTGGTAAAGCAAGATCACGTCAACGAACCAAAAAGAGAGAAAAGGTATGTGACTGGAATCCTATTTATGGCCTTTGCATGAAATTTTAGTATGCGAACACAGTTTTTCTTTTTTCTTCCCACTGAATGACGTGCATAGAAATTAGACCGTTTTTTAAAAACCACTTATTATATCATGTGACTTGTACAGAACGAATCTCAAAATGATTCACTAAAAGGAAAAACTGGCCTTCCATGGCTCTCGCTACACGTAAAGCGTATCATTTCCTAGTCTAGTTAAAGGCGTGACACGAGAGTATTGATGTCTCACGGCGTGAGGCTACAATGATCGCTGAATCCAGGAGGCGTGAGGCACGGATCTCCGAAGTCGGAAGGCGTGAGCGAATGTCCGCTGAACTCGGGTGGAGTGAGTGCATTCTCGAAGTCCGCCGCCGTCAGGGAGTGATCGCCGAAGTCGCCCGGTGTAAGGCAATCCGGAGGCGTTAGGCAATCTGGCGGAGTGAGACAATGCTGGCTGAGGTCGGGTGGAGTAAGGCACTGGTGGCTGAAGTCGGAAGGCGTCATACAATGACTGTTGTACTCTGGTGGGGTTAGGTTTGCACCAGGAGGTGTGAGGCAATGGCGGCTCAGGTCTACCGATCCAAGGCACTGAGAGGTGAAGTCCTGAAGATGGTGCTGAGGGTTGCCATCAGGGGGAGTAAGGCAGTGTCGACTGAGATCTGGAGGGGTTAGACATTGCAATGGAAAAGCATCGCCGTGATGGAAGTGAATGTTAGACGCTATTACAGGTGGTGGAGGAAGTTGAGCTTGCTGCTCCTGCTGCTGCAATGCCTGGCTCAGGGCCGTGATGTAGCGCATGGCAAGACGAAGCGTCGTAATTTTTGTCAGTTTCTCGCTGTTTTCCTGCTGCTGGTGACGCGAAGACACCATGTGGGGCACGGCCCGGCGCAGAGTTTCGAACGCTGCATTTATCTCTCTCATGCGATCGCGTTCTCGTGCATTTGCCGTCTTTCGACGATATTTGCTTAGTGGCGGAGGCTTCCGCTTCGGTCTCTGCGACGATGAGTCACCCCGACCCCGGGACTTGGCACCTGCTGCTGCTGCTGCTGCGGCGCGGCCTCGTTGCTCCGTTTCGGCCCGTTTCTGAAGTGACCGAGGACGTAAGGAGTACTTGTCACCTCGCTTGGGCGCTATCGTGCTCGTCTCTTCGGCGCTGTGTTCCGAAACGTCTTCGGGGTTACCAGTGTCGCCGTTATTATTGTTAGGATCGGCCTGTTCTTTCGCGGGTAGTGGTGTGATCACTTCGCTAGGGACAGGGAGTTGCGCGAGAGGTCCTTCACCCCCCATGACTGCCAATGAATTCATCGTTTACTCTGTTCCAACCTAAAGACACTTATATTTCTGCACCAGAAGTTAATCACATTACTAAATCAACTAAATTGAGTTTTAACTGCTTTTTAAATGTCCTTATTTCGCGAAATGAAGTTTCGTTTCACTAAGCTATTGACCTGTTTCACAAGAGATGATCATCTAGCGGAATGTTGGATTTACAATGAAAAGTTTATTATTATTTTTTTTTTTTTTTTGCGTTTGTTATTCTTTCATATCTTCTTGAGGTATATATTTAATAAAATGTGTGAAACGTTTATCTTGCCACTGCAACGCGAAATAAGCTCAGAATAATTATTAATAACAGTTTTTAAACTACCTAGGCTGAACGTTTACTACTAAAGTTCGTTTTGGTATAGTTTTCAAAACGCAACTTTCACTTATCACACCATAAATACTGCGCACACATATAACTCTTTACTTAGCTTCAAAATGCAGTCGAAATTCATAGTCACTGTAGTCTATTTTCCTTCGAATTTTATTTCGTATAGAGTAATATTTAAGTAATATACTGCTAAAATCACGATTTCATCGAATTCCTCTATATTACTCTGCTTACTTCTGTGTATTTTGGTATCATATCCCATAATAATTTAAATCTAGTGGTTACAGTTTTAGGCGTTTCACTTAGCTGTATAGAAACACTTAAAACCGTACCTTACAACAAGTCTTCCGGTTCACGAGTAGAGCACGTTTACCACTGTTTATTTCGCGACGGAACCCAACTGTTTAAATCACGCACTGTGTCCGCGTGACGTTGCACATCCAACGCATGTTCAGTTCATGTTCTACACTTGCGTTGAACTCTCCGTCCGCTTGCTATGCAGATGCTGGTCTGTCTTGCTGGACCACTCGACACCGACTGAGCCGGGTGAGCGCGAGTTGTCTCTCGTACCCCCCCACCCTGCCTTAGAGCGTGCGGCCCGTGCTGGTAGGGATGCTGCGCGTGCTGGACCACTGCGATGAGGTAACAGTCGCGCTGCCGAGGCTTCTGTCTTGCGCGATGCAGTCCATCCACCCGACCCAACGCCAGTCAGCCACTAGCCTCTACGTTCAGCCGCTGTTTCTCTTTCTACAACTGACAAAGAATAAATGACAAAGGGAGGCGCTTCGCAAAAGCGAAGGAGAAAAATTAACGTTGGCCATTATTACCACTTCCTTCCTTCATATTATCTATTCAATGTTCTGTTGTCAAGAAGAGACAATAGTACAATTTTTACAGAATAGGCAACCAGCGTTTGACGATTTTTTTGCATCTTTCTCACATTTCATAAAGTAAATGTGATATCAATAACCAAATCGTGCATTTAACTACTTTCTCGTATATCTCAGTGCATATCATATTGATCAAATATGAGAACTCTTACTGGAAAAACACCTGCATTAACAATAGATTCGACCATTACGGATCTGAAGCAGTCGTGATAATAATTAATGTCGCCTTGTATAGCCGAAAATACGTTGTACTTGCGCTAACTGGACAGGCTGGTGCACACTGTTAGAAGTAGTATCCTATATATAAATAGCAATGAGTTTGGTGAAGGTTGAGAATAAGAAATTATTGACTAACATTTCCTTTATTTGAATAATGTATTTTCTTTCACACTCTAATTTTTCCCTTTCTTTAAGTGCATTGTTGAGCTTGTTAATGATAAGTTCTGTCTTCCTAACGGTATAAAATTCATGAATTAAACATTGTATTTGATCCGTAAATTAATTTACCTCTATTCTATTTTTTTTTTCCTTCTTCTTTCGTTCGATTTTTCTTAGAGTAAAAAAATCTAATCTTCCCATAATTTTGATAGTGTATCTACCACATATATAACGTTTGTTACCAAACTATGCCTGCTGAATGAGTAACATTACATGATAATCCATATAAATTTTTAATATGTAATAAAAATTAAATACGCCATTAACACGAGCCTGACCACGCTGAGGTCGGTTCATTGATAACACTAGGTTTCCTGGAGCAATTTTTTTAAATGTCGAGTCAGTGACATTGAAAAAAAGCAATGTTTCACAAGTGCATTAATGAGCTATCTAATGTTACTACTATACGAGTAAACTTCGTTTAAATACGATTAGAACGAACTCATCACCATACTCGAAACGTATACAGAATGCATACATCAGTACAACATAGATTGATGCGTAGGGGCAACACGTAAAAGATTTCCTTTCCTTATAAATTGCTTCTTGTTCTGGATAATTATAAGGATACGATCTGGTACCTACTCCGTTTCTTGTCGAAAAGACGGCATTATATATAATATACTCTCAGAACCAAGTCAGAAGTTCAACTTGTAAGGTTGACTTGATCCTAAATAATAGATTAGCAGAAGCAGTCCAGGAGACAAAAGCTCACAAGACCACGTACCTTCTGCCGGAATATGCATTTTATAAAATGTTTTATTTTTTGTCATTGCAAATTAGCAATTCAGAAATATTAAAATAAAACAAAGGAAACAACAATGTAAAGAAGGCAATAAATAAAATACTCACACCTTCTACTTCTCAGCATGAATCATCTCCCCCCTTCCGGGGCAGTGAATATGGAAACGATTACCTATGGGCCTGGTCTAGGCGCCAGAAATGTTGCTCAGTAAAAAAAAGTCCGTGTATCTGGTACCACTATAACTAAATAATTTAGCTTATTTTTACCACAGTAAATTAGCGGGTCTTGCTAAAGAGAGGAAAAAAGGACAACATTATTATTTGCCAAAGCCCCCCCCCCTCTTTTTTTTAACAGAACTCTACCACGGCATCAAATGCCACCATGGATAAGTTATTGTTTGCAAAGGAATGGAGGAAAAAACTGTAAAATCAACAAATAACTTCTAAATAGCAACAGCACAAGTACACGCTAAATATCTAATTTTGAATTCCATGCAGACTTGTGCAAGGCATGTAAGGTACATGCTCTAATATTCTGCTCCCTTTGATTCTTGTGCTGAAAAGAGCAGAGCTTTTCGACATCTTCTGGTCAGTTTTCCTAATAACAGGTGGTCAGCCCACGATTCTCGCTCCATATGTATGTATGTATGTATGTATGTATGTATGTATGTATGTATGTATGTATGTATGTATGTATGTATGTATGTATGTATGTATGTATGTATGTATGTACGTACGTATGTATGTAGGTATATATAGTATCCTTTCTGCTAGAAAAATCAAACCCACCTCATGCTGGTAGCTCATAGTGTTGCCTTTAAACTCGTTAAATAATAATAATAATAATAATAATAATAATAATAATAATAATAATAACAATAATATAGTCAGTCGGTGTATACATAATCAAAATAATGTCCCTCATTCCTATCTGGTATTCGGATTTTGGCAAACTTTTACCGGAAACTATGTTTTGGCCGTGTACTACGACTCATAAATAGTTGTTACAGTGTTACTCACTGTCTGATGAAAATTAAGTCCAGTTAAAAAGATTTTCTGTTCGCAAGTAATGTCACGCGGCATCGAACTAAAGCTTCTGGAAATAATACAAACGTATTCGACCTTACGAACCCCCATTCCGTCATCCAAGTGTTTTAACCTTCTAATAGGCCGGAAGACGCGGCGGAAAGCTGGTGTCCCTCTCATGCTGAAGTTCAAAGGTGCAACCCCTCCATCTGCTTATCGAGTACGTGAACCTCTATAGTCTCCAGATTATCGAGATCGGTCGTGCAGAACCGTCTCGAGGATACCACAGCCATAACCTTCTTGACGTTTATCTCGACACTGTCAGGTCCGAATTCGCTGAACGTGGTTAAGCCCGAGACACCCATTAAACAACGGCCTGGGATATGAATGAGCAAGAGGCGATGTTTCTCTAGCGCCTTTTTCACGAAGCCCCGCATGGCATGACAAACTGTTTCGAACAGTGTCTATATAATGTCAAGCCGCGTTTCTTATGTCTTAACCGACAATTTAGAACAGGCCGGTCAAAGAGCACACAAAAACAGATAAAATATATGCAGGCACGCCCTAAAGTATTGTGTTGGATCGTGATTCAAGAAATATTATACCTGATGCTCTCCCACAGAGAATTCCCTCTATACATCGTGTCCAATCTTCTCGTGCTTACAGTTCGGCTTTATCATCCGTCCTCATAAGCACAACTTAGAAAGTGACCTTATCTACTAGAGTTGCCTCTGTACTAGCTAAGAGCACATGCTTATTGACTAACATTTACAAACAGAAAGGGCCTTGCAAAAGAGACATAGGTAGTGACCTTGATTTCCTACAGAACCGTTATTCATGTCCTTTAATATTTTATTGTCGCCATAAGTTACTAGCTCCGTATTATACGAACCGCCAATAGGCTACTAACTAGGAGAATGATTTTGATGCGCGTTCAGGCAACGAACTGGGTGTTATGTATAATGTCTCAAACATAAACCCTACTGATGAGCCCCACAGTATAGCGGTCAGTGCTCCTAGCTACTAAACCTGGTGTCCCGAATTCCATTTCAGAAAATGCTATAGGATTTTCCTTTGGCTAGGAAGAAAGGTCTGGTTAAGCTAGACCTATGGAGTACCACAATTATATCTTCATCGTCGTGATCATCATTCCATTGATTAGCTGCACGGCCCGATCAGCGGCCTCGGAAAACAAGACCGCCATACTGCGGAGAAATGTTCAAGTTGTAGGCATTAGGAAAAAAATATATACTTTCCGACTTAAAAAGGTGCGTCTGCAAGTTCTACTAAAATCTACAAATCTACTTTTGGCGAATATATACACAAACGTCAATAAAAACATAAATGACACCATAATACAACACAGTTTTTTCATTACTTTTGGGGTGTTTGAGAGAGCATTAATATCCTTGTGCACTGATAATCGACTACCTTTTGATAGCAAGGAAAATTTGCAATTGGTTCTGAGAATTTTTGTCTAGTAAGGATATTATTTTAATATAAATATTTTAATATTTTAATTCACAAGGAGGATGTAATATATTCTAAATGGGTCCTTACATTAATCATTATTATTAGCACTGCACATTATTTGTATTGTTTCCACATTATTTGTATTGTTTTCTCTAGATCTAGTCACCGCATCTGTAGAGACACTTCTCCACTATGAAATGGAACTGTGGAACAATTCCCTGAGTTGCAGTTAAAATTATCACATCGTTTCGTCCGATGTGAATCGTTTGCTTTTTAGGGAATGTTTCAACTCTTCGAAAAGCGAGCACTTCATGAGAACAATCAGGACTATGGATTAGCTAATCTTTCCGCCTGAATTTGCTGCACTTTAATGCGGACAACATTGACTAAACAAAATGATACCACTTGAGAGCAATCGTGGGCGTTTTGACTTGATTGCCCGCCGCAACTCTTCGAAAAATTTTCGGCATAGCACATGAATGTAGAGTTGCTTTTATTCCATGAGAGGTAGTATGTTTATAAAAAATGAACGTCACCATTACCTTCCATTTTGCTGACAGGACGGCACTTAACTACCGTATTGATGTTAGACGCATACAGCCACAAGTGAAGATCGTCATGTTGTCATTCTATTCATAATTGAATAGAAATAAGCATAACAAACCATTTTTGGTTTAGTATTGGAGCTGAATTAATATAGTGATAAATAACATGACTACGTTTCGAGATAATATATTCTACACACACTTTCCGATTTACCTACACGATTATCAATTGCAGTCCTAGAAACTTGGGCTTTTAGTGCAAGAAAGCTGCAAAGAGCATTTGATCAACATGGTTCATGAATTATTGCTAGAAATAGGCTGTATTAATATATAACACAAGCCTTTATAGGAAACCTAGAGAGATTTTGAGGTGATAATTTTAGTAAAAATTTTGGTCATAGAATATCTATATCTACCCTAAATGATGACAAATGAGCAAAGCAACACTAGACGAACGAAGGCCCCAGTTCTAGTGTTACATTTCAAAATGTATAACTAAGAGAAATTTAATGATTACCACTAATATAATCGCCCTTTCCTCCCATTCCACTCACCTTTCTTTCTTTCTTTCTTTCTTTTTCCTTCCTTCTTTGTACTAAGCCTATTTCTTTAGAAATTTTCCAAAATAGTAATTATTGTTTATTTGTTAGAACATGTTGAAGAATTTGTCGTGAATTGGTTGCGACATGTAGTATCATCCTTCCATTCTGGTTATCTTTCAAGTTCAATTCCGAGTCGTTAGAGAACAACTTTTCGGTTTTTGGATTGAATACCGGGTGAGCCGGTCATGGCATTTCAGTACATTTCCTAAAATTGAAGGTATTAATACTACATGGTACTAGTGGGACTATGTCAGTCATTAATATGAAGATATTGAAGCATAATAAATTGAGGATTGCAGTACAAGAAATTAAATGAACATCACGCATTCCGTATTTACTTTCACCCATATAACATCGAAAAATTACAAAAAAAAAATAATAAATAATACCTTAAAGTAGAGTATGATGAAATATCTCCAATTTACATTATCTTGTAAAACCCAAGGCAATTTCGCATATGTACTAAGAACATGTGTGCAAATCAGGTTGGAGATTTTAATGCGAGAGTAAGCGACGAACCTAACGAGAGGGCGAAACTCACTCCCGGGCATTCAAATCAAGTTAAGCAAGTCTCCGGTCTCGGCCGCTGTATGGCAGCACCGCGTGGCTAACATCAAGCGAGCTCCAGATCTGTTGTAGCGG
This sequence comes from Metallyticus violacea, assembly GCA_030762175.1. Lineage (NCBI taxonomy): Eukaryota > Metazoa > Arthropoda > Insecta > Mantodea > Metallyticidae > Metallyticus > Metallyticus violacea. The sequence continues at coordinate 34,267,779 of CM060845.1, read as the reverse complement.
GATGTATTTCTCAGCATCTCTCTCCTAGCTGGCTTTTTCCATGTCTTGTCAGTCACCGTTGGTCCACTGACCAAGTGAGGTGCGTTTATTCGCTAAGCGACTCTCATGTCACAAGGGTTGCGACTTCTACCTCCGTTAAGTTATAGAAAACTTTAATGAATACTAAGATACGATCATAAGGTACTCAGTGTCCGTGTACGTAAAATCAATTGAAGCTACAACCGCTGAAGAAATCGAGTGTTGTAACTAACCGGCGAAAGTATTATATTTACATGCTTGTAAGTGACGACGGCATGCTAGTAATGCAGAAGCTGTGCAGTGAGTTGTAACAATAGTACTTACTTACTGCATATGTTCCTTTTCTATATTAATTAAATAATTTGCACTTCAGGACTTTGAACTTAAAGACTGTGATTTGCAAGTGTGAAATAGTGCACAAAAACCTTGGTTTAGACTGACGGGAGTGTTGTGAATTTCACGGTTCGGTGACTGTGAGTAACAACAGTTTAGTGGCAATTTACCAGGATGCTGAGCACGCGGTGGGAATACGGAAGGAAAGATTTGTCCTTTTAAAACGATGATATTCAACAGAACGTCTCCTTGGCGGCGGGTTCGCGCTCTACCGCCGCCACTACTGCTACACCTAGTGCCTCGCCGCAGGTCCGTATTCGGCCTATTCTTAATCAAAATTTAGCATGTACTGTTTAAATAATTGTATTCAAATCATGAATTAAAAAGACTAAAGCTCTATACAATAGCTTCTGTAGAACATTTATTTATTAAACAACTCGAGAGACAGGAAAAGTTTTCGCCGCATTCCTTTGCAATCGCTCTTAGTTTATTAGCGCAGGCTCTAGTTGTGCCGTTATGAAGTGGTCATATGGGCAAGCAGCTGACCGCCAAGACTAACCCTGAGTATCTGCCTTCATCGCTTTGCAGCCTCGGGGCCGTTTTTCATCCTGGGTCAGTAACTTAACCTCAAGACACAACAAAGAAGGTTAAGATACAACTTTGCGGTTTCCTCAGGAGGTGTGTACAACATGGTAGTCATAACTGGAAGAGATGTTAAAAATACAATTCCTATCTAATGAGCGTGTATACATCAATAAAGTATGCATAAACGGATAGATTCCTCTATACACTAGGACAGAGATGCTCAAAGATGCAGGTTTATTTCTAAATGCATTGGGATTAAAATAATACAAATATTTAAACAGTACAGCACATAGTTCCCGGTTAAAATGAGTTCCTTGGTGCAAAGTGTGGTTACTGAAGTAATAGCTTCTCACCAACGCCTCCAGCAGCAACAGCAGCAGCAGCAGCAGCAACAGCAGCAACAACAACAAATGCAGCTTACGTCAGAAGCTTCCAGTTCCACTCTATTAGACTCGAACAACAATACTGGAAGTCATTTTTCTGCGGAGAAAAGTAAACCTTCACAGGCTGAACCCATAACGACCAGATCGAGAGGCGAAAAGTATTCTCTCAGACCGCGATTTTCCCAAAGACGCTCTGAATCTGACGGAGACTCAGACAATGCCGGTACATCCTCGGGTAGAGCCGGAAGTCGACGTGGTAGCGGTTCCGGTCAGAGAATCAAGCAGAAGGCCCCTCCATTAAGCAAGTATCGACGAAAAACGGCGAACGCGCGAGAACGGGATCGCATGCGAGAGATCAATGCCGCCTTCGAGACATTGCGACGTGCAGTGCCCCACGTGGTGTCATCGCCGCGCTCTCACCACCAGCAGGAGAGCAGCGAGAAACTGACGAAAATCACGACCTTGCGTCTTGCAATGCGGTACATTACAGCACTAAGCCAAGCTCTTCAACAGCAGCAGCAACCAGCCTCCAACTTACCTCAGCACGACCCTCTCGGCGAATTTTCCAGACGCTACATGTCTTCTCCAGAAACCTCTGAAACATTGCTGCAAGTTCTGCCTTCTTCCTCTTGTGCTGATTTAGCACTCCAAAACCTCACTTCCTCGGATCTACGGCAACGCAAAAGGGTTCTCGAGCACCCGCACCAGTCTATCTCAAAATCTCTTAACTTCAAAGGTCTTAGTTCCTCTGAATTTAGTCAGCAGTCTATCAGTCCCCTTCAAGTAAATCCCCTCTGTACAAATGTTCATGACTCTGGTATCCTCCAGACGGATACGTCTCAGTGCATAAATCCGGCAAACCTACACGTCCCACGTCTTCCAGATAAGTTGACTATGTCTCCGCCATCTCTCACATCGGACCATCTAGGCTTGTCTGGCAACGTTGTACCGATAGTTGTTTCATCGACGTCACCCTCAAGTATCGCTCAACAGACGCTGGTGCCGGGAGGACTTTGTCTGTCCACGCCAATCCTGGGCTCCAGTTGCCTCGTCACAGCCTCAGACATCAACCAACACTGCTTAGCACCCGTGGATTTCGAGGAACATTCAGTAGAGGAGCATACTTCTCTGCTGGCAGCAACAGTATTCGACGATGAATCCTTGGACTCGCCCGACCTAGATCATCTTCTAATTTCATGACAGCTAATGAAACTGGGTTTACTGAAGTAAGTCAGTGCTGCTGAAGAAAATAAACTTTAAACTTATTACGACTGTGATCCTATCGTTAAGTGTTAAAACGCTTGATCGTCGGTTTCGTTAAAACTATAATATTGAGAGATGTTTTTACATATCATATATATCATGTATGAATATACGAGATATTCAAAATTAAGTACGTATGTTAATATAAGACCTCGCATGTTAGCAGTTATGCTCACTCTTTTACGGGTCTTTTCTTAGGTGCATACTTTTAATGTTATTGTAAAAATATTTGGGGGAAAGAGGGCACGAAAATATTTTCGGAAAATATTATAGTCAGAAAAAAAATGAACAACTTGTTAATACATTCTTTGCCAGTAAAGTTTTACATTTACAATGTTATACGAGAAAAAGTGCAATATGTGTTTGTATTTAAAGAAAAATAAATTGAAGATAAAATAAATATGTTGGTATTATGAAAGAATTAGCCTACCAAAAGAATTCCAAGACATTTTGGGTTTATAACCTTTATATTTATGATTGAAAAGTTTTACAATCTCTTGCCCTTAGAACAGTTTTTATTTGTCTACAAATAAATGAATTTAAAAGAAATAATTTCCGATCAATAGTGCAGGTTTCTTTTAAGGTGTGTTAGAATATCCATTCGATACAATATCTAAGGTTTAGACAATGCATGGTGAATGTAATTAAAATAAAACTTGTCGATAACCGCAAAACGCTTCTTAATATCTATTTCGTGAATGATTTTATTGAATAGTTTAAACAATATTACGAATATTTTTAACAATGTCAAGTGTATGCTGTATGATAAAATTATATTTAATGTTAAGACTACATGAAGCAGGAAATTGAACTCACGCTAGTGAGTACAACATATTACAAAAATAACAATATAAAATTATTTATATCAAACTAGACTGAATTGCACAATCATTATTTCAGTGTAAATGAAAATTTATCTAACATAGTTTGATCAATGTTAAATTACTATTCACTTTCTAGACACATCTTCCGATACATCTACTTTACCTATTTCCAGTTAAAAGTTTTGTATACCAAAAGTATAAATAGCATTACTGTTGATCAAAATCGTTTATAAAATGCTGCGTTATGATGCCAGTTGCATCATTAAGTGGTTTTCTTTGCTAAAAGCCTGTCATCAACTAATTAAGAAAAAGAGTTATGTATCACTAAAAATATAATTAATCAAAATTAGTACAGAATAATATTAGCTTTCAAATGAATTAGCAGAATCTGATAAAACTTACCTGATCTGAAATATATGCCAAAACTACAGTTTCTAAAATGTCCTTAATATTATTGTTTAACTAATTAACGAATCTGTCGTATTCCTTCTGATAAGAATCATAAGATTTTCTGGTTATTTATTATAATTCGGTCTTTTCAGCTTGGACTAAAATTTCTTGCAGTAAATCCAACAGACGAAAGAATTAAACAAACTAAATAATACGTATATCAATACATTAGAAAACCGACATATTTATTTTTTTAATATACTTTTATAGTTCTGGTATATGCCTTCATAAAAATTACATGTATTCTTGCTATGAAGTATGATGATATAAATGAATACAATATACTATTACCAGTTTAAAGATACACGAAACCGTCTTTCATCCATTCCGAAATATTCCTACATTAGCACAATGTCCCTGAAGGCTGTGCGTCAGTTTTAATGTTTCGGGGCGGGCCCTTCTGCTCAGGTAACCCCAGATACCCCCTTATGAAGTCTATTACCGAGACCTTTCTTGCCGTTCAGAGGCAAATGACAAGCTATTTAGAACTTAGTTCACTGCGGTATATAATTTGCTGCTTGGAAGACCATAATTACAAATATCTTGACCTGAGAGTTCGGAAAATAAACTTGGCAGGAACTGCACTTGAAGTATTGTATGAAATGTACGCGATGTAGAAATATTAACCCTTCGGACATCTTATAAAAACTTCAGTGAACCACATCGCTTGCTTTAAATTCACTGGAGGTAATGAAAGTCGTTTTATTACTAGCTAATAGTCGAATATCTTGTGTAGGCCTATTTAAGAAGTTAATGAGTATATAAGAAAGTTTAATTAGTTGGCTACATGTACAATTATTGTTGTTAATATTTGAAGCGTAATGAATTGTGTTTTTTTTTTTTATTTATGCTCACATGCCTAACATAAGTCATTAATTGTAATCTTGTTCTTCCATCGTTAATATATTTTAGCATTTATTATCATGTTAATTCCACAAATACTTGTTATTATGAAGCTATTGAAGTATGATATAATTTTGTGCAAATCATTTATTTGATCTTTTTACAATTCAGTCTAAAATTATAAAATGTACATAAAGTATATAGATACATAATTGGCCTGAGTACGTGACAGTATTTAAAAGACTAGATTTGGCATTTTTACCAGTTACTAGCAATACTCTCTAAGATATAGCTATAAAAACGCTGCGAGTAACTTTATATAAGTGGCCTATTTAATAATGTTGAACTTTTCTAGATCGCGTGAAGTTTTGCTACAGCGGTGGACATTGATGATCAAGGAATAAAAATTTATACTGGGAAATAAATTTTATTTTAGTATTGGAAGAAGATACTGTCCGTATTTGCCGTTGATGAGAATTGAAAAAATACCTCAGCTAGATAGGCAATCTTAACGAACTTTAAACTGCAGACCTCCTGTTCACCATTCCATGGCGACCTGGATCACCTTTACCGGTATAGCATATTAGTGTCTAAAATATCAACATAATGTCACAGGAAACTATCTTTCCTTCTATTTGTTTTATATTTCCAGAAAAATATCATTAAGAAGCCATTTTTTTTAATTTAAACGTTTTAGAAATTAAAAGCTGTGGAATGACCTCCTTTTAATGATATATAGTTTATCAGTTTTCTAACTTATAAATTGTTATACACAGGGCCCATCATATATGCACATTTCAATATAAAAAAGGCCTTTAAGGATTATTAGCGGATATATAAAGATGTCAAAGGAAGCTTTAAATCATGCTTGAGTTCTGCAATGCCATAAGATACTCATAATCTTTACCACTAGTAGGTAGACACTACTGATTTTCATAAACTGCTGCATGAACAACATTATGTATAGTGTCCATAGATATTGTCTCCTGTAATATAGTTGGTTTCCTTAGGATTCTCCGTAAATACTGTTTTCATTAATATTTGATAATGGTCTCGCATTGCTCGAAAATCAAGTGTCTCTCTCCCTATTTCATTTGGAATATTTTGATGATTTTCATGTCACATGGTTATTATAAAAACCACTACTGACATCTTTAGAGTCAATATAATACTACATACTGAAGTCACAGTTCAATCCGAATGAATAAAATTAAGCATAGATAACCGCCATAAACACCTCTGTTAAATTAATGAGTTTTAATAAATAACTTATTAAAATTCAGCCTTCAACCATATATTGTTACAGAGACTGAGCACTCCGTAACCTTTTAATGAACGAACTTTTTAAAAAAGTGTAAACAATAGGTCATATTATAAAATGGAGTGTTACTTTAATCTTACTAAACGATAGCCTCTGACATACGTTTAAAGCCACCTGCATCAATATTGAATTATCAAGATGCTTTGAAGGAACTTTCAATAGTTAAAAAATGAGAAATTTAAATATTTTCATTGTTGTTACAATTTAAATTATTTAAACAGTGTTTAACGCTTGTTTTTACTGAGGCAACATATCAAGTGGGTGCTAATACATGAAATGATAAATTGGGAAAGAAATGTTTCTTTTGAGGGAAAGAAGCGTTCTAGGCATAATTTTATTTTCTCGGCTGAAGTCTAGAAAAAAACCTATGTAAGAGAGAACGGTCTTGGCAGGAATCGTACCGCAGTTCACCTCTTCATGAGTCCGTGTCTTAAACATCGGTCACTCGTGCCGGTTTTAAATTATGGAGGAAAATTTTTACATTTACTAAGTGATACATAAAAAGAAATTACAAGACATTTATGACAGATTAATCTTCTTTTTCTGCATTGTTATTCATAACATAAAGAGGCACCATGATGGCTTTTCATGTTTTAGAAAATATTAACCGATTAAAATACGCAAATCGTGTTAATTTCTGAAAATATATTTAATGATACATTTTCCCCAAATCTGGTTAACAGTTTGGATTACACTTGAATTTTAAACATGTTGCTTTGTTTAATTATTAACAAATCTAGGCTTAAGTATAACTTTTCCGCTCAAATGTATTTGCCTTATAACAACGTAATTTCAAATTAAATACAACGATGTTATTTGAGGAAGTGCAACCGTAAAGTTAGTATTACTGAAAGCATATATTATGTCACTAAATAATAAATAGTAACCTGTGTTATAAAAGTTGTCTACACCTGTATTTCATCTAACTTTTCGCGTCATTGAGAGATCCTGCCGCTCGTAATTCTTTAATAAGTTGCGAACAGTTTCTCTACCTGGAATACGAATACAATTCGTCATACCACTTTGCTGTAAGAAGCAATGCTATTTAAGTAGTGGCATAACTAACCAAGAACACAGTTTACACATAATGAAAGCCCAAGGAAACATAGAACGCACAATAACTCGTTGGCAAAGCTTGCCTCAAAGTAACTACAAGCCGTTACATGCACATGCATTGTACGGTCTTGAAGACTAATTTCTACCAGCAAATGCCGAACTTTGCCGGCCCTTAACTCAATATCGCTACATTAAATGATATAGTTGGTCTTAAAATGTTGTAAGGTCAATATAAAGAGTATTTCATTTTAGCGGCCTAAGACCAGATTTCGCGTTTCTGGAAAAACGTTTCAAGTTAGTTTGTGGATAAACATTTCTTCTTACTGCTACTATTCATCAATTACCTTTCGATCAAAACAAATAATCCGTTATAAATCGAAAGAAGTAAAAACTGGTCAGGTAGCTAACAGAAGTCAAATCAATAATGTTTCAACTAGTTGATACTACCACGACCGGAGTGGAAAAACAATAATTACTAACAAATTATTAAATCTGATAAAAAAACCAAGATTAAATGGAAAGAATTAAAAGCTAATTCAGTTCAAACTTACTTTATATTTCTTCTACCATTTTATGCCTGGTATTATCCAATTTACAGTGTAGTACTGGGACACTAAATACAGGAAATGAATGCAACTTTCTCGTCTTACTACCTAATAATAGGGTCCGGTTTTTTTTTATATAAACTAAATGTTAAGGTTGGGAACTATTTTATTGCTTAATAATGACATTTACAAATAGCAACACAAAAAAGTATTATTAATACCTTAGTTGGTCATTCTTATGATAGGACACTTAGAGATTCGCATAAAAACGCTGAATCAGTACTTGTAATCATTGTTGAACGTTATCAAAAGCGTTTTCAATTCTTATTTTTGTGTCGTCAGTGCGAGGGATAAATCTCTTGGACATGCTATAACACGAACGAACAATTTCTATCCAAGTTCACATTTAGCAAATCGCGCTATTGAATGCGTCTTGTTAGAATTACAACAATACCGGCACTTGCAAGGCAGCTGTTTGTGCCGCAATTCTACAAAACATATTGCACTATCATCTCTATCACATTATCTCCAACAAAAGTAAACATGACACTTGAAGGATTTCCGCTTCGCGAACATAAGCGCCTGCAGAGAGCACACGGCTTTGGTATTTGTGCACATCTTCCCTTGGAGAGTAGGTCCAAACAGTGCAAGCGCTGGCTATTTATTTGCACAATGAAGCTATACAATGACTTTTTCACTATGTGATATATTTTCTACAAATGAAATGTAACGAAATTTTGAATGTGAAATAATCACAGCAGCATAATGTTTTGTAAATACTTTTTAACGCAATAATTTTACCGCATTGATGTACATTTGTCTTCTCAATGTCGCCAACTCCGTTTTCCCACAGATCCTTGAGCAAGATTTAATTAACCGCAACAACTACAGTCATACCACAAAATGGAAAAGGAGAAACCGAAATTATGAAAGTGTACTCCTATTATAATAAAAAAAAAAAAAAGCTCAACACGCAATTAGCATTGTTAAATCTCTATTTTTTTCCCCTTAGTTGACATTAGCAAACTGAATTGTAGTAATCAATATTCGTGTATTTAAGACTCACGATTTCTGAATAGGTCGGTATTTATAAAAGTCATTTTAAATATTTTATACAAATATAGATATTTTGTGAGCGAATTTTAAGAATATGTTATTTTTATTTTAATTTTATCCGTGAAAAAAATCTAGTAAATAGTATTCGATACCCCAGTGAATTTATCAGTAGTCTCGAAATATACTGATATAGCAATTGCATTTACACTACTTATATATATATATATATATATATATATATATATAAATTAACAGTAATAATAAAAGTAGAATAGGATAAAACACTTGAAATTGCACACATATATGTGTGTGTGTGTAAGTGTGTGCGTGTGCACTCTAGAGTAATTCTATTAGTTTATTATTCCTTCACAACTATACACAAACAAAATTGCGTTTCAAGAATCCTAGTATTTAAATATGTCCATGTATTGATAGTAAAAATAGATTTTATTTCATTAATATCAAATTTATCTTTATTTTAAAGTCATATGATCAAAATAAGAAGAAGAGAAGCATAATTGTTACATTAAACTGACACAAATGTTTTTCTACAAAACAAACATTGGAGGTCATAGAAGTTTGTTATTAAGAACGAGCATATAAATGTGGAAGAACTCGCATGAATTTTTTGTTATTAATAGCTGTTAAAACCATACGCTTTGCAAATATTTTATAGCTTTCTGATCACATTTTACGGATCACATTTGTTATCTTTTTTCATAAGTATGAACTTGATAAAACAAAATACACAAAAAAAAAATGAGAAGAGATAATCGTATCCATTAAACTAGTAGTTTGAAGTATAGTATATGGGAAATCTCTGTGGAATTGATAGAGAAACTAAATACATCAAAACCATTCATAAAAACAAAGCCTTAATTTCGCATAGCTTTTCAGTTATAGGCATTGTGACAAGGAGTTTCCATTTTGTTAATAATCCGTAACACACAATGGCCGGTGAAGTGCCCAATGTAGAAATTCAATATTAAGGTCAGGAAAATGATCTATCGTTTATTCGTGGGTCTCTGGCGTAGAATCGCTCTAACAGCAAGAGTAAAATGAGATGGTGCTCCATTAAGTAAGAACCATACAAGACGTATTAACTTTGATGCAACTTCTGTCAACAGAATGTCTCAAATGGTCCGTTAAAATTAGGAGCATGGTGTTCCAGACACTAGTATAATAAAAGCGCGATTAATATGTCTCATTTACAAGGCCATTTCATAAATATTTATACGTTTATTTATTTTTATACAATCTCTACACATTCCTACAATATGATTTCCCTGTTTCTCAATGATTAAGCCCAAACATTTGGGAAGCTTGCTATTCCACTCAAAGCAGCACTTTTGTTCATCTGTCATATATTTAACGACAGAAAACTCTTTTAGAGAAGGAAAAGAACGTCCACACATAGTTCTTTTTCACTTACGAAATATCTCGAAGTCTGCTGAACTCATATCTGGTCTACAGGGCGAAAAAGGTAACACTTCCCAATCATATTCATTACAACGTTCCGTCGGTTCTGGAGGTGTAGTGGTTACCATACTTGCCTCCTAAACCCAAGATCGCGGGTTCGGACCCGGCCAGGACCGATGGATGTTTTCAGGCGTAAAAATCCTAAGTATGGCTTCCTTCGGAAGGGAAGTAAAGCCGTGGGTCCCGTGTCGTACATTTATGGCACGAAAAAGAACCTCAAGCCTGAAAGAGAGGCCACTGAGCAAAATTTATCGGCCGTTTCACACCCTGAGTTGAATGGGACGCTGATGACCTGAGATGTTAAAGAGCGTCCATAAATAAATCATTAAAAAAATTACAACGTTCCCAGTATGTGGGCATGCGTTGTCGTGGAGAGTAAGTAGCCAGCCTCGAGCAACTGAGGTCCGGCTTTTACATTTTTGTGCAGTTTTTGCATGAAGTAACAGTAATTCATAATTCTGACACTTGTTCAGCACGGAATTCGAATTATCTTTTTAATAATCCATAAGATTCATTGGTGATCAGAAGCAAAGATCATTATTTGTTTGTTCTACGATCACTATCGTCGAATTTTTTTAGTCATTGGGAAGTTGAACTTCTCCATTCGTGGAACTGTGATTTCAATCCCACCTTAAAGTCTCTAATCCCCGTTTTATCAATATCGACAATTCCAATAAAAGAAAGCCTGACCTTCAAATGGAATCAATTGTTTCAGCAAATTTACAATATTCTTGCGTTTCAGCTTCTGATCAGCAGTCAAAAAGTGAGGAGTTCTGAAAAGTCCTCACATGTCATACGACGATCTTCTTGAAGAGCAACTCGACAACATTCACACTTCGTTCATCGGCTGATGTCTTCGGCCTTCCTGGTCTTGGGTCATTGTCTATGCTGACACAAACCAACAAGAGAACGATTAGCCCCAACAAACTGTAAGGTCTACTGTGAACTCACCATTGGCTTCATTCAAAGTACTGTGGATTTCTGTGGGGATTATACTATAGAAAGTTTCGATCCTAATGTACGAACTTTGGTCTTCAACATTCACAGTACCAAACACACCTGCAGGCTACATTTCTAGCTCTTGTTATCTATGTTATCTATGGATACAAAAACACTCTGTGTTTCTTACAGCCAAATGATTTCTCTGGGCTATATTAAGATCAATACCATAACAGGCATATCTTATGTTTCTGGTTTAATATTCTAATCAGGAATTCTTGGATTTGCTTTTATTCTAGCACATAACTTACCAGAACATACAAAGTGAGTCACTTGGAGAAATAAAAACAAATTAGGACCACAGATCATCCTGTTAAACCAAGTACCACTTGTAGTCCTTGAGGGAATCGGAAAACCTCACCTTACGTGAATTAACATTAAAACAATTGTTTTGCATTATCCTTGAAGCTACCTGGAATAAAAAAGTGAAAATGCTATGCGTAATAAATCTATGTTTTCAGTAAAAATATAAGGACTAACTTTACGTGTGGCGACTCTTTCTCCCCTTTACCGGTTGTGGTATCAGCTGTAAGCAACTGTAACACAAAACGTCTGCTTATATAAACTGTAGCATGTAATTCTCGCTTACAGCCTTTTAGAAGAACACCAGGGAGTTCTAATGGAATACAAAAATAATTTGCCAACTCACTTTCCATAAAAGAACTTTATCTTACATGCGAAATGATTAACGCTGCAGTAAAGCGAAGCATAAATCACTGTTAAAAACTGGAGAACCTCGCGTTCTTTAGCAGAGCCCCAGTGGCTTTCCTGAAGAACACATTTCCTGCTTAGTACGGCTGAAAGAAGGTAGATACACTCATAGTCTGTACAGAAAGTTAGGTAGCACTGCAAGATTTCTGCACTGTCATCACTGATTACGAAAACAATGTGATTGCATTTTACGATGTCTTCAGGAATGTGCAGAAATTAAACATTTAGCGTAAATAGTCCTCCTAACTGTAAAATATGTGAACTACGTTTGGTTCATATTTTATTTATATTGCAAGGTATTTCAAGGCATCTTAATGTTCAGTTTTCTACGGCTATATACACATATCACAAAGTATTTAGCCACTAATATGACATTTGTAAATAGCCCTTGATTATTGCGCATACTTATAGTATGAAATATGCATCCTATAATCTCCAGTTTTAAATTTTACAACAATATTGGGATAAAAAGGTTTCATCCGTGAACTCAACCTATACTTTCTTCTATCTTACGAACAAAGCCAGTGTCCATGTTTATGTTCCTATGAAAACTGTTTCAAATGTATGTTCAATATTATCTCCGAATTGTACATTAAATTCTTAATCCCTGTGATACTGTAGTATTCTGCACGAGAATTTCGATCTAATGATAGTCAATATTTTCTATTCCTATCATAGCATTTAATTGTGTTCAGAAGTACATAGAACATATTAAGTTTTTAACTACGCAGTGATTAATTTGTTTAAAATAATACCTAATGAATATATAATAACATGCATTGTTCTCATTCCGCTACGCAATCGGAATGATTTTGCAGACGAGAAGCTACTGTGTAACGACCTGACCACCTGCCGGCGAAAACTCGCACGGTCAGAACTCCCAGGGCGCATTTTTTGTTTCTTTCTTTGCTAGTAGTTAATAGTAACTAATATTTACTCAACTACAGTAGATGCTCTTAGGACCTGTCCTCAGCTGTGAGACATGCCTGAATCCTTATGAAAACATTTTGATACACACTCCGCAATTTATCCTTCCGGATATTTTATTTCAGCGCCTACACGGGGTTTATTTCATGAACAGCATTTATATGCAGCAGTTGAACGACTTTATACTGCAGATATGCGTACTTGCTGAACTAATCGCACTGAAGACTTTCGAGAAGTTTCTAATCGCGAGTCTATTTCATTATGCTTATCCTCTGTTAAAACCCGATTTTTTCGTCTGGGCTTCTTGTCAGCAGAACAGTTTGGATTCGAACTTTTTTGGTTTATTTATTTACCCGGGCAAGAGCTAAGACCAGGCGGCATTCCCTTCCTCCCTACCAGGCAAAGACCCAGTAAAAATTTAGAGTACAAAAATATACATAGTTATATAAAATAAATAAAAAGCCAAATTAATCATGCATGAAAATATTACATATTTTATATAGTTAGAAAGTTGATAAAGACAGTGTTACAATTCAATTTGTTCTTGAATAATTTTTCTCGAGTACAAGGAGGAAGGAAGAGGAGTAGGCGAAGAAGAAGAAGAAGAAGAAGAAGAAGAAGAAGAAGAAGAAGAGGAACCAGAAGTGAGAGACTAACTGTTGTGGTTCCTAGAGTTTAGAAGACAATTTAATCTACGTTTAAATTGATTTTCCGACAATCTTTTGACTTCAGGACGGAGAGAGTTCCAGATTCTGAGAACTGACATGCTGAATGAGGTTGAACAGAAATGTGTGCTGACGATGGATAGACAGTAATTTTATATTCCGGGTTCAAGGTAGGGATATGCATACGAAGCGAGAGGCGATATACGAGGGACTTTGAACAGGGGCATAAGGAAATGGAGAGTCCTCGTTCTTTTAGAGGTAGCCATGGCAGTTGATTTGTAGGGATGTCACATGGTCAAATTTACGGGTGTTGAAGACGAAATGCATTCATACATTATGAATCTGTCGATCTGCCCAGTATTCAGATTAAAGTAAAAGACATCACAATAACCAAAGTGAGGGATAACAAACACTTAATTGAGATTCTTTTTGAGATTGAGAGGTAGATCTTTTGCTAATTGTTTTAATGTATGAATCAAAGAAAATACTTTATTGCATGTATGGGTTACCTGGCTGTGCAATTCAGATCGGAGTCTGTATAAATACCTAGGTTTTTTGCCGTGCTGGAATAATTAATAACATTATTGCTTATCATTATGGGTGGCACACCATTTTGAAAATTGCACTTTCCGGTGAAAATATAACTCCTGGAAATTTACAATGAAATATATCCTCATAGTACTTGTATGATTTCTTTTCCATGTATCAATCATAAATAAATATTCTTTACATAAAATAGAATATATAATAATATGCAGATATACATGCGAAAAAAATACAGAAATATGTTGTTCTATATGTCCAAACAGAAAAATGGTAAAGATCAAATTTTGCTCAAAGTTCTCTCATGTAGTTCTTCCATCGATCCTGGTGGTGTAGTGGTAACCATACTTGCCTTAAAGACCCAAGCTCACGGGTTCAGTCTCCACCAGCATCTATTGATATTCTTCTGGCCTAAAAATCCTAAATACGGCTTTCTCCTGAAAGGAAGTAAAACCGTGGATCCGTGTCATAGATTTACGGCACGTAAAAGAACCTCAAGCCTGAAAGAAGAGACCTTTGAGCAAAATGTATCCTTGTTTCACGCCCTGAATTGAATGGGACGCTGATGACCTGAGATGATAAAGAGCGTCCGTAAATAAACAATTAAATAAATTGTAGTACCTACATGGTTATTAAATGGCTTCGCAATAATGACTTTTTGTCCGTTGGCAATTGAATTTAGCTGATGTTTCTTTTTGGAATGACAAAAGTAATCATCTATCTAAACAGCTATCAAACTTGGGCTCCCTGATTTGTGGAAGTCATGAGGATTTAACATTTGCGGGAAAAAAAGCGATACGTGTATCTCTTAATGTAAACAAGCGATATTCAATGTGAGTAAACGACACTTCGCTCCGCTTTTGACAAGCTTCTAGTAAGTGAGTAATAAGCACAATTTTTATAAGTGAAACAATTTTAAAAATGTGAACCATAATATAAGGCAAAGTTTTAATATTTGTGTGTGTGTGTGTGTGTGTGTGTCCAGTGTTATATCATCCTCTCTATCTCGTTTTTGATGACGATTGGGCAACAATGAAGTGAAATATGGGCAAAAATACTATGAATGTCAACATGAATTTCATGAATTTTAATTATTCTCAAGGTTTAATATGTCATATGATAAATCTAATAAATCTAATTATTGTCACTTCGACTTTAAAAGCCATGACGTGACCATTTAAATCCTCTTAATGGGTGAGTGTTGCACTTTACAAGCCTTAGAACACAGGGAAATTCATCATCCTTAGAACTTTAAATTGTGCTGACTTTCATATATATATATTCCATGAATTATTTTTGTACTTAAAAATGCACTTTTCAAAATTTTCTTGAATGGCTGTCTAGGCACTCTGAATTTAAAAAAAGGAGAGAGAGAGAATAAAGAACTAAAAGAGCATTTTTGACATGTCGATCCAAAAGCATGTAAGTACAGAACAACAAATAATTAGTTTCTTGGCAACTATGAGGCAACTATTATAGATAAATGACTGAAAGAGAATAGTAATACCCTTACCTAAATTAGTATGCTATAAATTATAGAAATAGATGTTTCACTTCATTGTTACCTTTTGCATCGAGGCATCACAGGCTCGGGATAATAATTATACAGGAGGTTAAATGATAAATAAGGAAAGGAATTTTGCAAAGGAAGCATTCCAGATCTAAGTTATTAATTTGCTATCACTTTGCACTAATGAGGAGTGGGGAAAAACTGCAATAAAACTTCTGTCAGGATGGACAGCACTAGTGCAATTCGAACTGCGGAATTTTCCTTCTTTCTACTGAGTATTAATTTATGTTAGCTTTTTTTCCCTATAATTTTGTCATTCTTATATCATCGACTTACAAGGAGTATGTCTATTACTGTTGGAGTCCTGACGAACCATAGAAGCCGTTCGAATTTAACCAGACTTACCTACAGGTGGCTTTAAGTGTCATCGAGTGTGAAACTGGGGTAGTATTTGGATATAAAATGGCCAGAAAAAAGTTTCCAAGGGCCCTTTTTTTTCAGGTATGGAGATTTTTAATGTGCCGTAAATCAACGACACGAGACCCATGGCTGTAAGTCGAAGTGTTTACGTCTTGGAAAATTTATTGACCTCCACATTTTTCTGGACCCGCGAACCTTAGGTTACCCATAGATTACTACACTGAGTAAAGAAGGTCCAAATGTTTTACACTCTGTTAATTTATTTTATACTTTAATTTCTAACCTGTTTTAGTCTGCATTTTACGTATATCGGTTCAAAACTTTCATTTTGGGCAAAAATGTCAATTCCCATATTTCTGATTAGCCAGTATATACATATTAGATACTATATTCTTAATTTCTATTTCATTAATACAAAATATATAAATTTGATTTAATAAATCAGTCCATTCTGCACCAAGGGTTGTTTCTTCCAAAGTTTCAAATGCCAATTCTTCTACGCCATCATCAATGCATATTTATAATAAAAAGTGAAAAATAAAATAACTGTTGGAATAATGTAAATGGAAAAACAGTAACCAGATAAATTACTTATCACACAATTTTTGCTATATTTGCGAGTTTTTCTTCAAAGGCAGAAGACAAATGAAGGTTGTAAAAATAAATATTTAGTCTCGAGGATAACGTAATACGTGGAAACGCAAAGGGGGGGGGATTAATTAATTAATTAATAAAATAATCAATCAATTAATATGTAAGATTTAAACCCGGTGCTATACTCGCTTTATGCAAAAATATAGCTGCCGTTTCTCTGTCTCTGAGTAAACTTTCAGAGCTATGTGTAAATAAAGCATTAAATTAAAAGCATCCTCAAAAACCTTACAGTGAGAAAAGGCATATTGGGCAACCGTCAAGGGAGACTTGATTTTAACAGAATATCTATGATTGTTCATACGTAGCGAAACAACAGTAGAAGTTAAACCAATAAAAAATGCTTTGCAAAGCTTACTTGAAACATATGTACGACGTTTTTAGGAGAAGAGATAGTAAATAAAGAAATGTTAAATTCTCTGGATACACTGGTACTGTGAATTGAATGAAATGACATAATTAGCGCACAGGTTTTACATTTAGGTCGTTGGCAAGGATATGAGCCTGCAACAAAAGAGGTAATTTTGAAGGAGAGAGTTTGCGGTGAAATATACTTTTTAAGGTTAGGGGGTGTTATAAAAGTAAGGCGACGTACAACTTTATAAAATTCACTTAAATATGAATGAATTAATAAAGTATCACGATGTGTGCTCTCAATTCCAGGTACATAAGTAGTAGCAAGTTAATGAAGTTCTTATTGGATGTTTTAGGTCTGCTTTGGATTTTATGTGCGCTGGAATGATATGGGATTCTAAAATATGGGATGGATATATTTGGTCCTGCAACTTTTGAGCTAGGTTTTAATGTACGTTTCAAGAGATGAAAAGTCGTTACAAAGACGACGGCCACGGACTGAAAGAGAAAAAGGAATACATCTTTGGGTATGGAGGGAATGACAGCTATCAATATGAAGTTACTGCTGTAAATTGGGGGCTTAAAGTGCACGCATATAAGAAAAGAGCCCTTGGATAAAAAGATATCAATATGTAAAAACGTAGCAGCATTGGAGAGACAGAAGAAGGGAACTTAATTAAAGTTTTGGAATTAAGATTGATAAGGAACTGATTGAGAAATTCTGAGCCATGGATCCAAAGCACAAGCATATCGTCAATGTATTTCAACCATAATAACGGTACGGGAGGTTCTGACTTTAGAAATTTCACCTCTAAGCGAAGCATAAAAAATGGCATAAGATAGTGCATTATGGTGTTCATTGCAGTGTCTTTAATTTGTAGACAATATTTATTATCAAAACTAAACGCATCGCAAGTGAGAACCAGATAAGCAAAATGGCAAATGAAGTCTATGGATGGGGTATGAGGAGGTGCTCGAGAGTCCAAGAAATGTCTAACAACTGCTGATCCTTCATGTTAATATAAAGTTAGGTCGCATTGATAGTGGCCAGAAGTATATTAGAATGTGCCAAAGGGTCAACTTTCTTAAGTCTACTCAAAAAGTGGTGGGAATCTTTGATATACGATGTCCTAGACGTAACAAATGGTTATAACAAAAAATCTACTCTGGCAGAAATGCTTTCAGTGAGGGGAATCGAAATTGCCTACTCTTGGGCGGCCTGGATAATTCTTTTTATAAATAGGAGACGAAATACATGGTAAGAGTACGAGGGGTATTAGGAATTAGTAGAGTGATATCTTGGGGACTAAGTTCTTTCGCAGTACCAAAAGAAGCAAAAAACAAAGCTATGCATCTTGATTAAACTTGATAATAGGGTCGGAAGAAACGGACACGTGAACGGGAGGCTGGGGTTCGAATCCCAGCAGGACCGTCCTCCCTAACTGGGGTTTTTCCAGGTTTTCCTGAGTCCTCGTAAATAGCAAATGCCGGGGCGGTACCCTAAACTTATGACTGGAACGCTTCCTTCCTTAAAAAGCAATTCTTTCCCAATTTTTCATTTCTGTGCATGTATCATCAGTGCCTATTATTGTGCCTCAATAATAAAAAAGGACGTTAAACAATAATAAAAAAAAACAAAAAGTGTCAATTACAAAAAAGCAATTTTTATAGAAAAAGATTTTATTTTAAATCCTGCAGTGTGTGAATGGACTTCATATACATTCTGTATACTAATGGGAAAAAAAAGTTTCTTCGCATTCCTGTGATATACAGGATAGCAATCAAAAAATCAGAAAAACCAAAGGGAATGGTGAAGTACATGAAAATAATAAATACTTAAATAACGTATAGTACATTTTTTATTATACTAAAGTTAAAAGTTTCATTATTCGGGCAACACATTGTGATATGTGATATACATTTGTACTGTATTATCAACAAATAGTCGGTCCTGGTGGCGTAGTGGTTGCCATACTTGCCTCCTACACCCAAAACGCGGGTTCGAACTCGGCCAGGATCGATGGATTTTTTCGGGCGTAAAAATCCTAAGTATGGCTTCCTTTGGAAGGGAAGTAAAGCCATGGGTCCCGTGTCGTACATTTACGGCACGAAAAAGAACCTCAAGCCTGAAAGAAGAGGCCTCTGAGCAAAATTTGTCGGTCCTTTCACGCCCTGAGCTGAATGGGACGCTGATGACCTGAGATGTTAAAGAGCATCCATAAATAAATCAATCAAAAAAAAATCAACAAATAGAAAGCAAAAGACTGACGGGGTCATACTCAGGCTTGCCAACCCTCTCGCTGCCACTTGGCATTTTACCGTCAATTTGGAGTAATTTTTGTTGATTTTTAAATATAATTTGCAGAAATACTGTTCAAATTACTGAATAGGACAAGGAATAACAATTCTTTATTAGATTTTCTATCGATATGGCATAAAAGATATCGCTTGCACAATAATTATATAAAAAAGTTTGTAAATTTTTCAGAAAAGATAATTTGTGGAAAATATCTACCTAGCGTTATAATAGTATTAAATATTTTTGTAATATATATATATATATATATATATATATATATATATATATATATGAGACGTGAATTATTCCCACGGAGCAAACTTATGAACATTTCAATTCCACGTGTGTGGCTGAAGGCATGAATAGGAGCAGAAAATATTTGTACATCACTAATGATCAAATTCGGCGTCTTCGACAACTATTGGTCTAAGCTAGGTATAAAAATAAAAGCTTCTAAGGGCGGTATATATGTTTCTTCATAGTAATTACATTTAATGCAAAAATTATCACTATCGCCTGTGCTGCAATTTATAGTAGAAAATTAATATGTAACTTTTTCTTAAAACGATCTTTCAACTGCAATTTCTAACAAATTCCTTTGCAACTGACTTCATACTGTCTTAGAATATTAAGCTAGCCCGGAGCTAATGAATTTGATCAAAATTTAATGAACACACAAAATATACGGGATATTTTTCAAGATCGCTGCTTATATGCAGCACTAATTAACTCTAGAGTTCAATTAATATTCAAATTTGCGGAAGACTGCCTTCAGAAAATGTACAATAATTTGTTGTGCACGTGTTGACAACATCTTACGCTGTTCTCAAGGGGTCCAGGAATGTGAAATAAATTACGGTGATGAAGTAACAAAAACACATTTGTTAACTTGCAAACCGTAAACCGCGATGAAACTCGTAGATTAAAAAAGCATCTAAATCTATTTTCATAAATAATGTCGAAAACCTAACTCAGTGTACATATTATGTAAAATTTCCTGGCAGGGCTCCAAACATATTTTGTCTATTCCGCTTCTTGTGCAAGTAAGGACGACCCATGTTGAACAAGGTGTGCAGTGATGTTTATTGGTCTATGATTATAGCATGGTCATTCTATTTTTTTTTTCAAAACGATTTTCTTCGTTGTAATAGTACATGCTTTATAAATTGCTATTTTACAAACTAGGTACAATATTTCATCAACTTGTAATTTAAAACACTATACAGGTGTTTCAGAAATACATTTACATACTCTGGTGGCGGTTTCTCATATCAAACAAGGGAAAACATCTTTATAAACATATGTCCAGAAATCCGTAGTTTTTGAGTTTTTGAGATATTAATGAA
This sequence comes from Metallyticus violacea, assembly GCA_030762175.1. Taxonomy (NCBI): domain Eukaryota; kingdom Metazoa; phylum Arthropoda; class Insecta; order Mantodea; family Metallyticidae; genus Metallyticus; species Metallyticus violacea. The sequence continues at coordinate 34,247,198 of CM060845.1, read as the reverse complement.
AGTTTAAAAAAAAGAAACAAAACCCAATAAATACAATGCCAACTCAGCAGCCCATAATAAATGTTCAGAATGTCCTCTCCTTGTTTCTACACACATATGCTATCAATGAACCCTGGACTGTCACATCCTTTCAAATACTCCCACATGGTGTCGAACGGTTTTGCAGACTTCCATGACAAATTGATGAAGTGTCTCTGCATTAGGAATGTCTACTTTATAAACCTATTATTTTAGATGCCCGCCACAGATTAAAATCCAAAGGATTGAGGATGGGGGAACTACAGGCCATAGAACTGGCTCTCCGTTATCTATCCATCTGTTAAGGTAGGTATCAGTTAGTGCTTCTCGAACAATGTTCTGGATCCCCATCGTGCATAAACCACGTGTTTCTTCTCATTTGTAAGGATACATCCTACAGTAAGGTTGAAAGATTGTTCTGAATACTGTCCCTGTAGATAGTGCCTGTAAGAAAATAAGGACTTATTCGACAGTTACTAACAATTCCAGCCTACATTAATCTTACACTGATGCTGGTGTCTATTTAGAATTGCGCCACAATGATTTTCATCTGCCCACAAATGTTGGTTGTGAAATGTAATTATTCCATCTGTTCTAAATGTTGCCTCATGTGTAAACAAGACATAAGAACAAACAACGGAGTGGCAGATTGTGCTACAACACAACTGGCAAAAGTTCTCCTGTAATTAACCGGCGAAAGACCCAGGACATGTTGAAAATGATATGAACCATGAGCAAGTCGTGAAGTACCCTCCATGCATCACATACTCGGACCACTTGTCATGTGCTGATACCCATATCTTATGCAACAACCTTTAATATGCATTCTTCCTGGTTAGGCGTACGAGCGACATCTTCCTCGATGCATAATTTGTAGTGCTACGGATACTGTCTTACGACGATATATAGCCAGCAAATATTGGACGTTTTCATTATGGACACGCTAGCTGACACAACGGGGTAGCCTCGAGTCAGTTACAATTCGCACCACCGTACATAAAAATAATATCTGCCTGGTCACAAAATGGATATCCTGCATTGGTTAAACACAACACAATATGTAACACAAGTGAAACGTGAGAAACTGATTAACCACGAATGTACCCAAATGACAATTGTAAACAAGTCTCCTCGGCAACACATGACCATCAAGGATACAGTGAGTGCATCGGTAAATTGTATCGAAAACATCATTCGATTACCTAACAAAATTAATTTTATATCCGGTTACAAACTTAACTGCTAAAATTGCATCTGAATTACGTTAAAGTAAACTTTATTAATAACTGAAAATCTGGACTATATTTATGGATATTTTTAACTGGTTTTGCAGTGAGGAACCCGCACCAAAGTATGCAAATGTATTCCGGTAATAAGTGACCAAAAAGTTCTGTTATGTCAGATCAGACATTTCAAAGCATCATATTATGAAGAAAATAATACCTTTAGTATTAAATATAGTCACCACGGCTATCGATAATCTTCTGCCAACACGATGGAAGAGCGACCGAATTCTTAGGGCAGAAAACTAAAAATCTACTCAGTGTACCTTGCAAACTGTCAAAAGTTCAGAATCCTTGGGGTGGTTATCCAAAGAAATGTGAAGATAATGTGATGGTGCAATGCCTGCAGAACATGGTGGGTGCACTAGAATCTCTCTGCTAAGAGCACCACCTTTGCGTTTCAGAGCACAAGCTCGTGAAAATGACTGCGGAAGTGAACGAGTTAAACATTCACTCGAGTCACAATTATCAAGATTGTAAACTACTTACATAAATAGCTATTTTCTAAATTCTGGTATCAAAAATTGTGCAATCTATGTGCTAGGAAGTAAACAAGATCCACAGATAATAGTTTGGTATAGGTATACGGACAAGCCTGCATTCCGAACTTTTCAGTATTGTTGCATTCAGTTGCAGAACCAGGAAAGAGATAGCAAACAGTCTAAAGACTTAATCCATGCTAAGTGAATGTAGGCATCGATAAACGTTATTACTAAAACAACACACATATACAACTACAAACAAGGCGTTTGCCCCCACAAATATAAAATGCACGATAATTCTCTTGCTCAGACATTAGCTGCTGCTGCAATAATTTATAATGTCCGAATTTATAAGTTTTTAAAAGCAGTTTTTGGCTTTTATAGTTATGGAATAAAATTTTAGGTTGGTAATTATTGTAGCTTTCTATAACCGTTTAATGACAAATTAATTCATATGCAAGATAAAATTTAGTTCATTCACATTACGCCCAGCCACGATTTAATTGTTAAGTCACTACTTGTAATATTTCCCGGGAAAACTCTTAACACAGATATATAATGTTATTCCTTCTCTAGGTTATTTTCTAACTAGATGGAAATGTGCATATATATTGTAATGATTCACAAACCAAAAAAGCTAAAAATGATCCCCATAGTTACCAACCAATCAGTTTTTTGAACGTCTACTCTATCCACAACTCTTGAAGACACCGAATTCCATAATACATAATATTCACTTTGACTTCCGATCATCACATTCTTGTCCTCAGCAAATTCATCATGTGGTTGATGTCATTTTAAATACATATGAAGAAAAATTTGTATCCTGGACTATGTTTGGATATTGAGATGACATTTGATAAGGGTTTGACACACTGGAATGCTGTATAAACTAACACGCTACTCACAGATACTTTATTTAAAATAATACAGTCATTTTCTTTAACAGAACTTTCTCTGTTTGTTGTGAAAATGCTCAGTCTCCAATCCGTGACATACAAGCTGGAGTTCCTTAAGGAAGTACATGGGCGCCGACTCTATATCTAATATATACACACGAGTTTCCATAAGACGATAACCTAATTATAGCAAGTTTGGTGATGATAATCAAAGATATATAGAAACTACTAACTGAAAACCTTCAAACATGTGTCAATCTGTTGGGTATATGGTACAAAAAGTTATATAATTATAAGGAACCTATGTAAGTCTAAAGTAGGTAGTTTAGTTCACTTACAAAACACATAGGGAGAATCAAATAATTTCTCTAGAAGGAGAACGAATACACACAGTACAATCCATACCGTATCTCGGATTTATATAAGATGAATTCGGTTGGAAACAGCATATAAACAGCTTAATAATAACATTACGGCATAAAATAAATTAAAATATCGGCTTCAAGCTTCATCTCCAGACCTTCTGACTGAATGGCTGCGCAACACGGCTTCCGGCTCACAACTAAAAAGAAGTCAAACCTTTCAGAACCTGGTTCTCCGACTGATCGCGGATGCACCGTAGTACATTCGCAATGAAACTCTACATAAAGATTTACGCATTCAAACAATGGACATTACCCTTCACTACTACTACAATCGACTTCATCGTACCTTTTTAAACCACACCAATGAATTACTGAACAACATTCCAACCCATCTACCAACACCGCGACAACTTCGAAGACTGAAACGAAAACGACATTCAGATTTATTGCTAGATTAACATTTTGCACGTTGTAATGAGGACAATTGCTTGGCTGCAACCTCATCCCATATGTCACGCATATATTTATGTTACACCATTTTTGTAGAATTGTATTGTACACGTTGTACAGTAAAATTAACACAAGAGATTATTTGCAAAAAGATATTCGCACCCTAGTAAATTACTGCCTAAAATGGGATATGGTAGTAGATGTTAATAAAACTAAAGCAATGACTTTTAACAATGCAGATGGAAAATGGCACTACAGTAAACAAGATGCAAAATATTAAAAAGTTTTGTAACCTTTAATATAAGTGGGAAATGAAATAAGCACCTATCTTATTATTAATTATTAAGCACCAGGTCAACTAATTGAGTTACTGTGTATTTTAACTCGCGTTCCAGTTACACCAGTAGATACATTAGAGAGGATGTATAATGCTATGATGAAGTCTATTCTGTTATATGGAAGTGAAATATGGGTATGAGGGAGAGCTGAACATGTAAATAAAAGTCAAATCGATTTTTGGAAAAGGGTTCTCGGGTTCCCCAAAGTACTGTCAAACTATGTGGTCATTAGGGAGATGGATTGCTATGAAGATACGGTTAATAGTAAAACAAGGACGGTGAAATACTTGCTTAGACTAATGCAGGGAGACCAGTCAACGTTTTGCGCTAAATGATATACACACCAGATACAAAATATAACACCAACGTTTTGGGATGCAGAGGTGGAAAGAGACTCAGATGAATTGACCTGGGTTCAATATGGCATCGAGTCAATGCATATATTAAGCATGTATGGAAGAAGATAGAACAAGGCTAGAGAATATCAGCAGGCAGAAAATCGAGGCAGAATGTAATATGATACGTTTTCTGGTGCTTATCGAATGAAATGAAACTTCTCTGGGGTAAAGAGGTACACATGCTCGTTCTAGGGAGAAAGGCGAGATCAGGAATGGCTTAGACTGAGAGGTTGAAAGGCTCAAAAAAATTACAGGTAGTTCTGGTAGGAGAATCTGCCCATTTTATGGAGGGTATGTGGATTGGATACATATTCTGGCCGAACCTATCCATTGGGAGCACCTGAGGAAAATATTTCCAGAAACCTTTTTAAAGTCGATTAGCGGTCGATTGGCAAGTTGGGACTGTTTGCGAACCGCACTAATTGGCTGAATATGGGCACTTTCCTGGCCAAAGTGCGCGAAGTTAGCAGCAATTTATTTTCTGGTTAGAATATAATAACTGGTGTATTTATAAATAATATGTAATATGTTTCCATTCATATATCTGTAAATATGTTCTTCCCATTTTTATAAAAATGCTATTTGCTATTATTGTTAATATTGTTTTATTTATATCTATTATTATTTATTCCTCTTTCTAATTGTGTATCATACATAAGCATGTACGGTCTGCGATTCATGCATAAATATATTTGCAATATGTGTATAGAATTTTATAACAATAATGAAGCATGCCCTATTTCTACTATGCTAAATATTTACATACATTTTTTAAAAAAATCACATTATAGCTGGAACATTTCACAGCAATTTCATTAAAATTATTTAATTATTTGAATGTATTATTTCATTAATAAACATAAACCTTTCAGATATTTGGCATTATTGTAGATGCCTACATGTCTGGAATCAGCTAGTGCACAAGTTTTTCATCTATATTAAAAGACAGTGTAGGTATGAGAAGATTGTTTGATTAGTTTTACTGATTCAATGCACTATGGCCATATTTTTCCTTGGTCTCAATGACTGTAGGCAAATGCGCTAGTCACCAATGTTTGCGCTTATACCTTTCAAATTCTTTCATACAATTAAAAGGAAAAATAAGATGGAATGTTTAGACTAGCCCAATGGAATAGCAAACAGAGCTTCTGCCTGCTTATCGGAATAGATTTCCAATTTTTCCTCGGCTGGGACACTATTTCATAGCGACCACAATCTGACTAGGTTAATGACTCTTAAGTTTAAGACCTCCCCAGTTAAATGTCGTCCTAATCATCATATGTATAATATAGTCTCTACTATCTTTCGAGGCAGAAGGAAAATTGCACAATCTGTGATGGCGTTGAGAAAAAAGGAAGGTTGGATTAAAGCTAAAAGCAGGACCTAGCCATTAAGTATGGTAATGAAAATGCAGCAGTGAACACCCCTTTCCAGGCATATGATTATATCAACTCCAAAATTGAAAAGAAATCTCATCAAGGATTCTCCAAAAAATGTAATTACAAGGTTTAAGCCTTGGAATGTGTTGTTTTGATAGCGGTCAAAAGGGATAAATAGAGATGGCTCAGGTTGAGTGTGCAGAAACATAGAAACATCGCGGTGCGCAGTAAACGTAAACAATAAGGTCAAGAATATAGTACGCTACTTTGTAAATTACACACTGTTGAATAAATTGTACAATAAGAACAATTTAAAGTCCCGGTATATAGTTCACCTAACCGGCGGTTAAACCCCGCAGGTATTTTCTTGCGCAGACTAGAGACGCTCAAGCAATTCATAGGTACATCCTTTGACAAAAAGAAGAAGAAGAAGAAGAAATCTCCAGATTCTACTTGTTGCTCGGAGAACTTCAGAGAATTTCGTAAACGCTGTATTCACAAGCGCATGCAGCGAGTGCACACTACAGTGAGCGCTTTGCCTGTAAACGTAATGGTCACAATCATGAGCATTTGGAAAGTGAACATTAGGGTAGAGTAGCGGTGGCCAAACGGTTTAGAAAGCATTGTTCTTCTGCGTATCCTTCTGGGTTCAAATCCCACAGAATATTTTATTATTGGTTTTTTATAATTGTATATGTAGAACATTATGTTACCTTAATATCATATTATATTTTAACGTATCATTTGAGTTGTTTCACATTACCTATGCACATACAAAAATGTAATCACAAACTAATGTATTCTTAACAAATAACTAAATAAATACATGAACAGATACCTTCATCTTCTAAAGTGATAATACAATAATAACGACAACTTGCTATGAATGTATGAACCCTTAGTTTGTATTAGCTGCCCTATGTCTTCGGGGCATAGATGATATATTTACACATTAGTGTGGACGAGAGGTTAAATCATTCCAGGCTATTTGAATTTTCGCCCATAAGATATATTTTGTCTTATTGCATTTTGCATTTAGATATAACAAATAATGATATAAATATTATGTTCATTATAATATAATTACATAACATTAACGTTAAAGCTTGCTGTATAGAGGAAACAATATTATGAAACTAATTTGTCACAATATGTTACAAACTTTATTTTAAAACAAAATGCTGAGCTCTTAACCGCGGCATTACTGCACACTCTGCCACAGAGCTAACAACAGAACACACGTTCGACAGCGTCTTTAGTGTTTTCCATATAATGCAACTGCTGCAGAGGCTACACAGCTTTGCTGGTTACCTTGTGAACCATGTGCTGTAATGAGTATGATATTTTTTTTTTTTGTCGAAGTGTGTACAACTATTAAAGAGCAGAAATTGATACTGACCCTCCTGACTGTATGTGCTAGAAATGTTGCCCATCTAACCTAATACACAAGCCATATCTTCTTAAGATTATCGCTGACACGCAGCAGATAAACCTAATTTCGTTTCGTAGGTTTGTTTAAACTTCCTCCAAAGTGTAAGGGTTAGTTAAATATAATAAATTTTTCAATGTACACCAAAATTGGAAATCACTACAATTTGGGTAAATAGAAGGCCATAAACCAGGACCAATCATTTGGGGCCAAATATACGGAGAAATTCCTTCATGGACTGATTAGCAATATTCCATTATTTCCGGTCAGTCACTGAACCTGCATTAACATTAATGTTGTTTTTCGTATTGGAAACAGGCTACCAGGAAATTTACACCTAAATGCCTGTCTCATTTTGTTATTGATGTCTTGGAGATGAACATATGACGACGTAATAGATATATCTTCGTTGCACAACACTACTGCACTAATTATTGAAATCTCATACTTGATTACTCAACACATCTATCCGAATCTCTCGCATTGATTGAAAGAGAAAGAGAGAAACGCCCCACGCATGCTGTGGGAAATCAGCTATTGGAGACGGGGATAGATGCGCTGGTCGGCCTATCTAATTTGCAGTACTTTTAAGCTGTTCTCACTATAACTTACATTTGGTCGCTTTATTTTTTGTATTTACTCTAAAGGTAACACAGTAATATTTTACACTAAGAAAGGTTTTACAACTTTAAATATAAGGCGTATATATGGAAATAAACTTACACAAATATTATTTATGTGTGTGTGTGTGCGTGTGTGTATGTTTCCCTTCCATTAATGGAAATGTCGCGCTACCTGATTCGCACTCTTCTTATTCACTGCAGCAGCAATATTCCATAACACTCAACTTGCAGATACAAGGACTACAAATGTGGATGCAATCATGTAGTAGGACTCACTAAGAACAGTACTGAACACTTACGTCCTAATTGCACATACAGAATATTAAACTCTTATTTTGTCTTATACGCAATTGTTAATATTACTCGTCAATATTTAAATGTTTTATTTTGCAATGCTCAAACCAACAACTTTATGAATTATGAATGAACCGTATTTAAGCAAATCTAATGCGCTGTCGAATGTAATACGCACTCCAAGTTTGAAACTTTAAATCATAAAAAAGGGCATATTGTTGTACGTCTTAGGGATAAACCAGTTCGCTTCGTAAGACGATCAGAACATAGAATTTATAAGTGGGCTATTGTTAGGTATTGGAGCACATAGGACAAAATGCATCACTCGTGCTGTTGCCAGGACAGTTATCGTAGGTCAAAGAAGAAAAAGTTATTTCTTTTGGTATCACTAGTCACAGATTGTCCTTTCTTCCTTCTTTCATGTGTGAATTCCAAAAAGTTTTCTTCAATGCAGGATGTCTCGCAGGATGTTTGCGAGGACAGCCAATTTCTTCCTACTAGCTTTAGTTGCAAATAATGTCAATTTCTTTTACCGCCACAAGCGAACATTGCTCTCAGCTACATTGAACTCTCTTTCTGCCTTTTAGTTCCATTTTTTTTTCTTCGGCATAAGGAATTACTTCACATTTTACATCATAAGATGCCCTTCATTTCGTGACTACCTACTATTCAAACGCTATATCCAATAATAGGTCAGCAATAAATGTAACGAATTCGAGAATTGCTTATGACTTAATAAACGATAAATGTGAATTAAGTTACCGGTGAACTAAGGAACAGATTTGCACTGGAATCTAATGCGTCATCGAATCTAATGCGTACCACAGTTTTAAATATTACTTTTGTACAAATAGGTACGCATTATATTTGCATAGGTATATATTTGCTCAAAAGTGCTCTGTGGACTTAGCGCATCCATATATTATATTTATTTCGCCACTGCTATCTTCCAGATGATATTAGCCATCAATACAATCAACGCTACAGAGGAAGTTGTGTCAAAACAAAGCTGTTGCAATAATTTCCATAAATAGCGTAAGAAATGAAAACATTAGCAGGAAAGTGTAAACGATGGTGGAATCAATTAACACACCGGCGGTGGAATGATTAATGAACGGCGCAAGCACTGCGAGGGCGGGGCTGGCCAGGGTGACTGCTGTCGACTATAATGACAAATGGTTCCGAGCACTTAATTACTTCGCTCCGCGGCGGGAGCCAAATTGTTTGTGCGACGCTGCTCGGACACCAACAAAAGATGCCCATTCACCGAACTAGAGCACTTCATAACCTCACTCTTCGCTGATTTATGTCGATGTCACTGGGAAATTAAATTTATATGCAGTATTTAACGGCAACCTGAATATCATTACAGAGCTTGACATTCATTTTGCTATACAAGGCTTCCTTAAATTGTTTTCAGCTGCCAAGCCTTACTGGTTGAAATTTAGCCTTAACTAAATACATACATAGAAGATGCACGTTCAAATTCTCAGGTTTAGAATTGTAATGCTGTTAATCTTATTTACTAGAGAAAAAATCATGGCGGTAGGCTTTTAAATATAAATATGCGAAATTAAACTATTATTTTAATAAAAAATAATTTAAATTTTCTATTATACTATATTTAAATATTTCAAGTAAATTTTAATCCCTTAATTTCTAATTGAACATTCTGAAAGTTTAAAAACATAAAATCTTTAAATAATCAAAAGAAACGAAGATGTGTGGACACTTTTATTACAGTGGAAATGGAACCTTTGATACAACACCACATTCAAAGTAAGCCCCTTATGCCAGCTTCCGTACCACTTTTCGAAACAGTCCTGCAGTCCATTTTTGTCACTTTCCGGAGATCGTGCGTCGAATATGTCCTTACCTTTGGCCCTTGAGAAAATTTTTGACATTTGGAAATCGCCTTTAACCAGCTGGAGCAAGTTCTGGAGAACACGGGAGATTTTTTTTTTTTGAATAGTGTTTAACGCCCGTTTTTACTACTGAGGCACCACAGGCGGTGGACACTGATGATACATGAGATGAAAAGATATTTTTAAAAGATATTTTTAAAAGAAGATATTTTTAAAAGAAAGGATTTTTTAAGGAAGGAAACATTCCAGGCCTACGTTTAGGGTACCTCCCCGATATTTGCCATTTATGAGGACTGAGGAGAACCTGGAAAAAAAACCTCAGTAAGGGAGGAGATCCTGGCAGGATTCGAACCCCAGACCTCCCGCTCACGAGTTCACGCCTTAGCGAACTCGGCCACCCGTGGTGGTAATACGGAAGATGAAGAAGGACAGGTATGTTATGCTTTGTGAGAAATTCGCTCACCGGTGTGCTGGGGCATTGTCGTGATGGAGAACCCAACTTTTTCCTTGCCACAAATGAGACGCACTGTATCACGAAGACGCTTAAGGATGGCAATATAGTCTCCTTATTGACAGAGTGAATTAAACACGTAACTGGTGAATGCTATGTTAGTCACAATTAATCAACTACTACTCCTGCTCAGCCGCAGTCTGACATAAGCCTGGGAATATATGAAAATAAGGCAGAGAGGTTGGCTGAATAGCATGGCGGAAGAAGCCAAAGTTCGGCTTCTTTTAACTTTACTAGTAGGTAAAATAACAACATACTGAAACATACAATTATCAATAAACTCGTGAAAATTACAGAGGAGAAATTTATTAACTTCATATCAAGTTTCTCAATCGTGTTTTATTTATATTTGATTCTTATTTTTATTTCAAGTTTTGTTACTCTTTTAATTTTGTTTTTAAACGAATTGTAACGCTAAACTTCTAATCTTTATTTATTTATTTAGATTTTGTATCCCAGAGTGGCGGTTCTATAATTAGCTATAGTTTTGAAAATAAAGATATATATCACTTACCCCTTTTTACATTCCACGCATAATATACTTTTTACGTCCGTTTTGTAACAGGTAACCATTCACGAATAAGAATTTTTTTTTTATTTCTTAGACACAGTGTCGTCATACATGTGGGGCTAGTTTGTTTCTAATGCATATTATCAAGTGTTTTTAAATAATTCGTTTGCGTTAGGATACAATAATGTGAGGCGGATTTGCTTTAAGTCATCCCAAGCAATGCAACAATCAGTACAACTGCAGCGAGAGTAACACATGTTGTTATTTTTTCTCACATTATTGTCCTTTTTCAGAAGCAGAAGAAGTGTAGACAGTGCACTGTAGCATACGTACGGAGTGAATGTGTGCATTTTACGTAAAATTCGCCGTGTGAATCTACACCATTGGTACATATTTATTTAATTATATTTCTAACTTTAATGCACTAAATGTGAGGGGGTATGTTTTAAAATGGAGTGAAATTTTTATTGCCTTCTGAGTTTCAGCCATACATAATTCAGTCACTCAACATTAAATTTATGAAAGAAAATCTGATTCAATTGCTTTTACAGTTTTGTATGTAAATGTACATATTTAATTAAAAATTAAAGAATATGCAGTAAACCAAAATAGGCTTTTATATGCATTATAAGTTTTTAATGCCACAAAACGTAAAGGTTTCTGCTTTGAATCATCACATCCATTAAGGAAAAAATAGATACATATGAAGATACTGTTTAATAATTACAGGTAAGTTTAGAGTGGCTTAATTGGTAGCTCTGCAAGTATCATTGAGATGGGTCCGCTGCAATGGAAATAGTTCCCTTGTTAGAAGCAAATTAGATGAATTCGAAAGAAAAAGATCTTCATTGATGTGGCAATACATCTAGTGAAGAAGCCGAGATAACTGATTCAGAAAGATGGTTGAAAATATTGTATTCAGTTGTCTGGTGACTACGGTAAACAATAAGACCGAAAGAGGTTCATTGAAACCCCTTACAGAATTGGACATTAGTGAAAATACTGAGGTATGGCACACAAAAAAGGTCTAAAGATAGAGAATCTACGCTTATTCAGAGAATAAATAAGATAATTGCTCGTGGTTGTTGTTCAGTAGTGTATTCCGCGACCTTCACCCTGAATTTGTATTTCTAATTATGGCTCTACTATTCGACACGCTTCGCAGAGAATGCGAACCCACGTCCTTCGCTGCAGCGTACATTGTCATGATAATAAGTACTTCACTGCAGAGCTCCAATTGTTCGACTACCCACGCACGATTGTTAATTTATATTCTAGATTCTTGGTGATCATAAACTGTTGAGCGTGTTCATATCGTCTCTTAGCCATCAGGAGTGGGTACACTGTTCCAGCTGCAAATATCTGAATAACACACAGAGAATAATGTGAATACGTTACGGGAAGTGGGCACTTTGCATTCATATGTAAAATGAATTCAGTTTAGAGTTTATGTAATTGAGCTCCTTGTGGTAGTTACTTCTCCTAAAAGGTCGTATATAACTGTAAATGTCAGTCATAGCTTGTGAATAGTGCTCCAGTGACTTACACATGAATGGAAAACGGTATCAGTTTTCAGTCCTCAGGAGCTGTTGAACGTAATATCGGTAGAGAGAAGTATACTCCTTTCAGATACAGTTTTATCTTTGACTTAAGACCGCCATGACATGGATCCAAAAGCTTCCGATCTGATTAACATTATAAAATTACAGAAAAATGTCAATTTTAATTTTTAACACAGTCCCTTTTACTTTAACACAAGATGAATTAATAAGTAAATTATTTTTAACAAAATTTTCGGGAGTTTTAGCTTTTCACTTTTCACTTCAAAAAATCTTTCCCCGAAGATCTCTCCTCAGTTTAGAGAAGTAATACTTACCGGGGACCACATGAGGTGGCACCCAAAATTTCCAGGACTGGTGCTGCCGTCTAAGACAGCAATGGTAGTAGCGCAATGCAACATATCTTGGGAGACAGCATGTAAAATTTTACGAAATTGGATGGGCACATGATTTATTAAATTCTTTAATTTATAATCATTTAACTCGCCTGCCACGATTGCATGATTGATTTGAGAAAGCCACAGTGCAAATCTCAGAAAAAGTGGACTCTGTGACAATGTTTAGACAACGAGGAAGAAAGCATAAGCTGTACAATATTTCAGTTCAGAATCGGACGACGCAATAAAGCAGAGAGACGAGCACACTTTCACCCACAACACTCTCAATATAGTTCTCAAAATTCAATAGCTCTTCATGAGGATCTATATCTATGCTGATGAGATAGAAATTGGTCATTCATCGTGTCGCTGCAATGAGCCTCGCCAAATCGTCTCTCATAACCCTCTTGTCAAGGATTATCGTTAATAATTTACAGAGTTGCATAAACCAAGAGAGAAATAGATCACTTAAGTGAAATGCAAATTCAAGAAAAGCTCACACTTAATGCGAACTCGTCTTGACAGGCAAAAAGTCAATTCCACATATATTTTGACGTTCTGCGGTGATGATTGAAAATGTGCAAAGACATCGCCCCAAATCTCGGCGAAGGAAGTATGGCTACTGCATTATTACAAAGTACTGTCTCGCAGGGAATTTTTTACCAAAAAAAAAAAAAAAGCATGATTCCCGTTCCTCTATCCATTTTACTTGCCTATTTATCCCACTGCGATATTTTTCTGTTTTCTAGATTGAAGATAAAACTGAAAAGTCGCCGATTTGACACAATTAAGGTACTGAATACTCTCACAGAGCACAACTTCCACCATACGTTTCAACAATTGCAAAAACATTGCATTTATAACGACGCACGCCAGCAAGTCCAAAAATATTGTTTGACCAGATGATTACGTAAGCCCTGGAAAGTTTGGAACTTTATATGTGGACTGTAGGATGAGTGTTTATTCACCAGGAGTTATTACAAATTTGCTAAAGTTAAATGGTATGGAAAAAAAATACATACACTGTAGCACTCCTGAGAAAGAAAAGGAAAAAAAAAAAAAACACTAATTCTATTATAGGCATTTGGAGTCAATAGTAATGACGTATTTTATTGTACACTTTGAAAATTCATGAATCACACAATGTTTCAGCTACAGGGAAGAACAAGTATATTTTAAAAGTTAAACTTTATCCCCAATAGATTTAAATATGATTTATCTACAGGAATTTTATCATTATTCAACAACAAAAGAGCAATAGACGCTATCTGCAGAGCTCTTTGCCGAAACGCAGACATCTGTCGGAAAGTATGATCATCAAGGAGTTCTTCAAGTCTCCATTTTCCTTTTCAGCATCCTCGAAACAACGAAGCACGTGTTCCAAGCCTAGGACAAGTTGAAGTGAAATGCAATCCTCCTGGATGTACTTTGTTGACGTTTATTTGTCAACACCTCTGTCTTGCCTCTCCTTAAACGGCGTTCCGCGACCCACGCTCTATCTTCCCACGTGCACCGCGCCGAGAACCTTTCAATATAGCGCTTAATTTGACTTCTACCAGAGTAATTCCACGAGAATTACGAAAATGCCCATGTTATGCAGACCTGCTCTAGTCAAAAAGCTTTGATTGCCTACTTTGAGGGAAGATATATTACAACATTTTAACGTTTACATATATTATTTTGCACATACTGGGTTATAAATGTTTAATTTGTAATAAGAGTGTGTTGAGGAGGCATGTGAACTGTCTTTCCCTTGAAGTCTTAATGTGCAATTGTTATCAAAAGCTTTTCACCTCATTGCGTGATTGTTTTTCAAATTGTGGTTCAAAGACCGTGTTTTTTTTTTTTTTTTTTTTTTTTTTGATTAAACTATAAAGTTTATATTCAAACGGAAACAAAATCACTTTTAAAAATTAGAAAAAAATAAAGGAAAACAATGTGACAATACTAGAAAATATTCAACTGTCCCCAATTCTACAATAAGAACCTGAATACATTGCTCCTTGCTGAGTATATGAGTATACATATAAAGTATAGGCCGCTTGTTAAACTAACGGAACATACGGCGAGGTATTTTAGTTACAGACCCCCTGAGCGCGGGAAGTGCAGCCACTGCAACCGGAAATAGGAGTCGCCGCGGAAAAGTTAGCACTTATAATATTACTGAAAAGACAAATGATATTGTATGTAGAACTGCTACTAATAAGAACTAACTTGTATTATAAACGATGCTGAAAATGATGCCCATCAGCGGCAATACATTGCAAGCATCTGCGTAAGAAATCTCTATAGTTCATCTAACTTTTCCTTCGGAGTTCGAAACACTTTTCTTGTCATTGAGAGAACCTGTCCGTTGTTAACTTTTTAACAAACAGTTTCTCCACCTGGAACATGATTACTAGGATATTTTCTTGTGAACTTTCACAACTTCCTGCAAGAATCCGTTTTCACATTTCGGGCACAAAAATCAAAAGTATGGCTTCCTTCGGAAACGAAATAAAGCGTGGGTTCTCTGTCATAGATTTACGGCACGTAAAAGAACCTGAAAGAAGAAGCCTCTGGGCAAAATTTGTCGGCCATTTCACGCCCTGAATTGAATGGGACGCCGATGACCTGAGATGTTAAAAAAAGTCCGTAAATGAAACAAATCCTCATCATCACATAATTTACAAGAGGAAGCACACACGAGCACACAACCATTCGCTAACAAAGCCTGCCTCAAACTAACTACAAGCTGCTAGTTGCATACGATTATAGGCCTTGACAGTAGCTTCCAGTATGTAGCCGCGTTCTATCGGCCCATAACTCAAATAACCTCACTGTACAACTCATTGTAGTGACTGGAAAAAAGAAAAATGATAATGAATATCGCATATATATATATACATATATTTCATTGTATTTATTCTCGCAATAGCCATTGTGTTTATTACTACCTATATGTTGTGATTTTCTTTACTCTTTTGATACTACGCCATACATATAACAACGCAAGGTTTATCTTGTTTTAAATACTTTAAATTTTTTGCGAAAAGTCAAGTTTTTTTTAAAAAGGAGTATTCAAGTAATGAACAGACACCTTATATATTTTGTTAATGTATATTTCTTAACAGATATGTGCTGAACTCAAAACTCTTGCGCCTTATCGCTCACCTGCCTCTGTTTTTAAATCCTTCCATGCAACTTCACTCTTCATAAGTGTGATATTATCAGCTTCAGAATCTTTTTAAGCTATTTGTATATACATATACTATAGTATTACATTTTAAATCATTTAAATAAATATTTATGTATTTCTTTTCTCTGTTAAAAATTATAAATTCGTCTATCTGTTTGAGATTACCAGCCAATGAAGGAACCCCTCGATGTTATATGCAATGTTTTAAGAACTATTAGTTCCCCGAAATAATGCCTTACAAAATAACAAAATTATTAGGTAGATTCATAATAATCCTACGCTAAGTTTCTTCTTCAATTAATACAAATTCTGTTCAAAGCACCTTCAACGCGTTATTATATGTTTTATTCTTTTATCAACGATATAATTAGACAACAAAAATAAATAAGTAAAATAGCTATTTGTTTAGAGAGGTGAGGAAAATTTCCCAGGATCTTGTACCTAAAGATTCCTATACTTAATATAATACTATTTACATTTGCACTTTATTATCTTTAGTGGGAAAGTAAATTTTATCCATATACATGAGGGTATTCCCTCAAAAATTCCTTGGAAGGTCATCTACAAAGCGTTATTTTTTTTTTTTTTTTCGTTAGACGTCCCAAATTATTATCTATAAAAGTTTGTTATTTGATTAATGGCTTGCAAATTTATGTACGTACACTTTATTTCTCTATGTGCCGCTTCATCGCATCTCGGCAATTGTGAACTGACTGATACATGATTAAACGATATATATATATATATAATAAATCGCAAAGATGGTGTTCCTCTTTGGTAAATACTGGCAAACAGGTCCATTTAAAATATGACAGACTAATTTTCGAACTGAAGTTGGTGAAAGAAATGTACCATCAAAGAGGTGCATCCAGAAATTGTTTAAAAAAAGTTAAGAGACAACAACTCACTCAAATTCAGGAGATTGCAAGTTGCTTGAGGAAGCAATAAACAATGTAAAGGAACGTTTACTGACGTCACTATGAAAATTATTACTAAGACATTCTCAAAAGACTAATACACAAAAAGGCAAAACAATGCGCTTGCCGTATATCATGTGTTCAAGAAATGAAACAAAAACATATTTGGATTTGTTTATGGTTTAGAGCTTTTCTTACTCAGAATCCTGGAATTTTACACGTCACGTGTGCACAAATTCTCAAAAAAAAAAAAAAAACTGTTGTGTATCTATGAAAAGTCATTGCATTCCAAGAAAATCTGAGTGTGACGTGGCGTGTCTCGCACACGAAAGTTTAAGGTATACGAGTGTATATATATATATATATATATATATATAAATTTTCAAAACATCTATTAACACATGTCATAGAGAACATTTTAGGATCTGGAGTAAGTGAATCACCCTGTATAATAAAACAATCAGATAATTTTTTAATGTTGTTCAACGCCCGTTTTTACTACTGAGGCACCATAGACGGTGGGCACGGATGATACATGGGATGAAATGATATATTGGGAAAGGATTTTTTTTAAGAAAGGAAACGTTTTCAAAACCTAAGTTTAGGGTACCCTCCCGACATTTGCCATTTATAAGGATTGAGGAAAAACCTGGAAAAAACCTCAGTTAGGGAGGATACGGTCCTGGCGGTATTCGAACTCCAGACCTCCCGAGTCCGCACCTTAACGACCTCAGCCACCCGTGGCAGTTCTAAAAATGAGAAATTGCGTTATTATTTATTTAATAATAAAGTACTGGCAATGGAGATTACAAATATCGATAACGCAGCACAAACCAATTCTTCTGTATGCTTAAAACGAAACAATGCAGAGGAAACTTCTGGTAAATTCAAAAGTTTTGCATCCACAATGAAACCTCTGAATGGTGAGCAAATTTTTTTCCACTTCTTCTTTTTGGTCCAATGCCAGCCCATTGTCTAGTGAAGTTGTGGGCATCCCCCTGCCATGACGGTATTGGTAGCGAACTTCTGAGACCAGGGGACCAAAAGGGAGTGTCCCAGTGGGTATGATGGTGAACGAAATTAGTTATGGTCCACCAAAGGAGTCCTTAAACGCATAGATACCTAAAGGTAGTCAGTATGTACGAGTTAAATGATTTCATGAAGGTTCAAATGGAAACCTTGCGCCTTAAAGCATTTGACATGCACCTTCACAGGGTAAGGAAAAACTGCGAAAGAAACCTTACCCAGACAGTATAACATGTTCGGGAACCGAATCCAGGATCTCCAGATTAGCAGTCCCAAACGCTATCACTAGACCACGGAGACGGTCCTCATCTGCAAAACATTCCACAAAACATTCCTGCCAGGAAGTAAATGTGGCAGCGCTGATAAACTCAAGTAGAGTTGATAAGAATCAGCAATCTAAACGATACTTTGTAATTGGTTAAGCCGAGAGATGGGAAGAAGAACGTTTTGTAACTTCCTGCTGAGAATTCCTTAGAGATCGCCGATGGCTACTAGAGTGCGATGAAGATACAATTAGCAACCTTTCCATTACTTAACGCTGAGACCCTCGCAACTGGATATGTAAGTTAAAGTTACATAAGCAGTATATAACGTAATTAACACTTGTAAATGGTGAATGCGTTTTACCCACCATTAAAAATTAAACTACTTTTATTGTTTTTGTAAATACATTCTGATATTTTTATTTTCTTGTTTACTTTGTAAAAAAGGAAAGAAAGAAAACCTTAACGCCTGCAGAAAAATGTATAATTTCTTGATATCAACCCATAAAAATGTAAACATTAGAATTTAAAATTACTACAGTTTTGCAGCATTGTGTTATTAAATCATAGAAAGCTAAGATGACGGTAGCTTGATTGAAGCTGTTTCCCATATTTGTCCAGGGTCGTCCTAAGGAAAGTACCCGAAAGTTTTCCGCTGATTCTTTAAGGCAGAATTTCATACTGGTTATTAAAAACTATAGGAAGGGGACCTTAAAAGTTTCAAGCGGATTATTCGCTCCCAACAATTAGTGTCCAATTATGTGACTGCTTGTTTGTAGCCCCAGTTGGCACCAAATTATGAAGCAGTTTAGTATCGGCCCTAACAATTAGAACGTAATTATGAAATTGTTTGTAGCCCCACTTTGGGCGCCAAATTATGAAGCTGCTTAGTAGGCTCCGGCTGAGTGCCCCACGTCGTCACCAATTTTGAAGCGGTTTGTTGTCCATGTCGAGTGGCCTCGCGTGGTGATGCCATTTTTGAAGCGGTTTGGTAGATTTGTTATTGGTCGCTTTGGTGTTGTTGCCCACGCTTCAAAGACATCAATTTCTCATGGTGAATTGTGTTATTTCGTTGATCGGGACTAAACAGAACCGTAAGAAGATTTCAATAATGTGAATAAGCACGCATTGCTTATAATGAGATATGCTTTATTATGTCCAAAATTTTTCGCGTCCTCTGGTCTTTTACGTACGATAGATTTATGTGTCACACGATGCCGCGTGTGACACAGATGAGTGCCGCGGCGTGTGAAAACTGAAAACTCCTTAACTGATGTATCGGCACTGCGTAAATGATAACTGCTTCTCAGCTGAGTATCAACTTAAAAACTGTCTAACTGATGCATCAGAACTGCGTGTACACATCAGAAGTAGAATTTATCTGCGTCTGAGAACCGAGAACTCGTTGCCTCTCACTGCGTCTGGAACCTATACTGTTATGCCTCGCCGCGTGTAAAACTTCTAACTGAGTAAAAACATGGTGCAATTGCCGCGTGTTAAAATTAAGAATGCCTGTCTTTCCGAGTGTAGAACTTGAAACTGAGTACCGCAGCCGAGGTAACGCTTTCGTATGAAATTCAAATCAAGTAATCGTTGGCTTAACGATTAACACGAAGTCACAAAGGCACGCGCAGGTTTCGCGCCTATCTTTAAAAATTCAAACATATACTTTCCCTTTCCTGGTTAAAGTTCACCTGCCACGTGTAGCATTCGTTATTGAAGTTTGAAACGTTTTGTTGGCATTGTTTAGTTCAAAGGCTAACAGTACAACGGCTGCCGCGGTCAAAGCTCCAAACGGATTTAAAAGTCCTTCATTTTATTAACCTTGTGATGCCAGGCCTTTTAAAAAGGGGGGGGGGACTAACACGTGATCCTCGGGCTTTTTCATATTCTTATTGTTGGTTTTTAAGTTACCGTAACCGAAAAACTTCAGAGACTTTCTCTTTTGTAAAATTCTTACTTTGAAGTTAAAGCTTATGACACAAATATATACATAATATTTATATTACTAATTATAATACCGAAATATTATGATTGGGTTCACATAAATATACATTATAATTATATTTGAATGGGAACGGATCATAGGAACTGTTACAAGTTCTTCGCCTTGACCGTAGATGGCCATGCAATTGGCATTTCTTCTCCCTTTGATATATTGTTGTAAGCATGAATTTGAAATATTAAATCATTGTTTCAAATAGTTTATAATATAGCTATTTAAAGCAGACATATGATTAATGTGAGTGATAAAATTCTGTGTAAAAGATGGTTTAACATTAAAAATAAAGTCATGTCATTCAGGTGTTCATGTCTCCTATGTGAACAATCATTCTCTGTGCTCTGTATACTTATTGTACAGAAACCGCTTGGAAACGTAGAATCAGAACTCAGAACACAAAATTCTCCCATTATGACTAGTATAGCATGCCTTGTAAGTGGATTGAAGCATCTTTCCCTCACATTCAGGATTTGAGATTGACGAGTAATTTGTGGCATCATTTTCTTAATTATTGTCAATATTGATGTTTTAGGTGTTAAATAAAAATTTTGATGTAATGTCAGTTGTGATTATTACTATTGTGTAAGAGTACAATGCAACAAAACAGACATTGCAAAAACGTGTTTGTTTAAAAATGTTAACCTAGCAATGAACAACTTTACAAATATATACGATGCAAATTTAGGAATTTCAACTTTGAGTTAACTCTAAGTTTGAAAACGAAGGAATTAACTTCATGAAGGAGATTTAGAGACCCTGCTATCTTCGCCCTGTGGCAATCTTTCACTTACAGAGTACGTCAGAGGCTTAGAAATTGAGGCAATCACAAAGACCTTGTTCCTTATTAATATTCCTTGACTTATTACCTGGCACCGCAGTTTTCGCATAGCTTGCCAAAACTGGTACCAATTAAAAATCTTGATTCTAATTGGGGGTTTCGCTAGCCACTTGGGGAAAGGCGTTGCCGACTCGTGAATACCCTCTGGTGGGGACCGTGCTGGACATGGTTCCCCACCAACATTGGGGCAGGACACCCTCAATCGATATGGCACCACGTCGTGGCGTTGATTGGTGGACCTACTTTTCGCGTGCGGCCTGACACATACGGTAGGCCTGGCTTTCACTGCAATCGCGCCAGCTCCCCCACCACGACACTCCATTGAGTCGACCGTAACCAGTAATTACTTGTTCAAGTAGTGCGCATGCCTCTACTGGGTATTATTACATTTGATAGCCGTAAGCTTGCTTACTGGGGAGGAATCTGGTGCTGTTTCTGCAGTCAAGAATGGAGAACGCAGTACAAACTTGTTAAATATACAAGCTTATCTCAACTCTAATAAACGCGTTTCAAATGCGTTAGTTATAATGATCATCATATTCACTGAACGTCTGTAAACTCTTTTCAAATGCTGCTGTAAATTGTTCTTAAATGGAAATGTCTTCCTGCTAAAGAAGTTTTCAACAGTGGCGGCACGTGGCTCCTGTAGAAGCGTGGACAAAAGGTATAACTACAAATGTCATAAGGGGAGGTTTCTTTTATCACGACATACTCCTTTCCAACATTTTCTCCTAACTACAGCACCATTGTACGTTTGTGCTATAAACTTCTGGTTATATCTAGTTCAGCTGTTAAAGTACTTTTTAAGTCTTCTGCATTCAATTCAGAGACGGCGATGAATTTTATGAATCTTACAACCGGTTTATCCGCACTGATGTGTGTCGTATCACACCAAATTGTTACATGCATGTAATATGTCGTTTCATCGACCTGTACAGAAAAGCATTTTGCTATTTCTATTTCTTTTCTATTCCTATACATAAGATACATTTCTCACTTCACACGCTGTCAGCAATTTTTTTTTTTCAAACTACAAAAATGGACGCGAAATGGAATCTTCAATAAAATGCCCATTTTATTTATTGTCAACTTTTTTGAAACTTAACAGTTAACACTGTCAACTTTCCAGTGACAGACAGTGAGGAAACCACCCAATTTCAAACAAAGTGCAAAAACAACCTCCATGCGTGGTGTCATTAACCCCTCAACATCTGGTTCCTAAGAAAAAAGAGAATACAGCGCTAGTCATGGGCCGTCTTCCTGCTGTCCCAAGAGAACGCAGAAATTAGCAGGAGAAAGGCTAACCCATCTTGAAGTAAGACAATTATAAGTCCTTGTAAATCTTTGTTGGCCCATAAAGGAAGTTTAAAGCATAAAATTTTCCGGATTAACCATGAGCCTTTCTCTCTAATGGATGACCCTGATGCTACCGCTACTGCATTAGAGAGGAAAATGCGCTTATTGCATAAAAGAACTAATTCTATTATACATCGATGTTTTCAACAATTAGTTTTAAAATTTGTTGGGAAGGGTGGTCTGGCTCATCTGCTATTATTAATGGGCCGCCCATGTTTTTTTTTTCAACGTAGGAAAATGATAAGAGTTAAGGATACGGCAGAAAGTCACTCTCGATTAATTAATTTTTGTACTTGCATAGACACGAGCACTGTCTTAATAAAAGAAAACCTATTTCTTTGATAAAGTCTGCCTTTGTTTTGTTTGTTTTTTTTTTGTTTTTTTGTTTTTTTTTTGTTTTTGTTTTTGTTTTTTTTTTAATAGTACAAAAGTTTATGCTGCTACCATATTCTATACTACTGCACATTTCTGGCGTCCAGATGATATCAGATTCGGTGGAAGTTGGGAATAACTACGTGTTGGGTTTAAGTGGCGGAATGTATTATTTTTTGTTTATTTTCCTTTTATAGCTTTCTTTGCTTTATTTGTTTTAATAGTTCCTGAACTGCTAAATCACGATGAAAAGAAATATAGCATGGTATAAAATCAATATTCTGAGATTGCTCATACCACTACTGTGACCTTTTGTCTTATTGAGCTGCTTCTACAAGCCCATTTTTTTAGGATATCAGTCAACAATTGCAAGCTGATCTGTTGCCTTGGGCTCTGAGAGTGTGTTATTTCTTCTGTCGTCACTGACGGACTAAAAACAGAACACATAATAATATCCGGAATAAAATTAGATTCTAAGAAAACGAAATCCTCAAGTGTTGGTGCATTATTATGTGTGCAGTACTGACATAATTAAGAGCCATTCGTCACAAGAGTTTCGTCTTTTCACTTCAACTTCAAAATGTGTACGTACCTATGTAGTGTATGGTTGAGTTATTTTGGGTAAAAAACTGCATCATGTAAAACTGTTTTTGGATTAAAAGGGGATTTTTTTAAGAAAACGGATCAAATACCGACACCTACGTGAGCATTTAGCAATTTTCTTATAGTATTTGATTTTAAAATAAACCCCCAAATCTTATAAAAATTGAGCAATTTAATCATAAAGTTAAAATGTTTATCTTATTTCCAAAATGCTCTTACCTTAAAATGGAAATGTTCACTTATAATACAAAACCAGTTATGATAATACAAAGGACTATGTCTTAGAGATCAGTCCTCGTGCATTTTTCATTATTACATTATTTGAAACTAGTATTTTATTCCTAAAAGAGTAAAAATCCAATGTTTTAGCATTATATTTAGAATCATTGTTATTTATATTATTATACCTTGCGATCAGTTTTGTTTTCCCCCGGGGTGTTTTACCTATGGACGAGTACACCGCTTGTTAGCAGAGTCTCGCTGATTAGCGGGAAGGTGAAACAAAACAAACTAAGCCGACAACAACAAACAAACAAATTTAAGAAGCTCATTATTTACCAAATAATCTACTGGGATATTGTAACTGCCCGCCTTCATTCTCCACACAATTTAGACATCTCTTTAGGAAATTGTCCATCACTCACCGAATTCATTTTGAGAAATCCGGATAATTTCCTAATGAATATTATTCCTGAGTTCTCGTATGGTGTGCGGTTTAGTCTTGTACAGGGCATTTTTTAATTTATCCCAGAGATAATAATCGCAAGCTGTTAAATCGCAGGGCTGAGGGGGCCACAAATCCCTGCCAATAACTCGTCATGTGGAAACACAGTGTGTGTTGTTCTCATTCGCAGTGTGAGTAGTGACAGAGTTCTGTTGAAAAAAACATAATCACGCTCCTGTCGGTTAATTATTTAAAAGGGGGTTAGGTTGGTATTCAGATAAATACAGAATCACTGTATACTGAAAAAAAGTTATCATATGATACTTTCACCAATGAATTAACACATACGAATCGTACATACAGGCTGTGCCGTTGTAAACACACGAGGCATAATATGCTTTATGTATACTTC
This sequence comes from Metallyticus violacea, assembly GCA_030762175.1. Lineage (NCBI taxonomy): Eukaryota > Metazoa > Arthropoda > Insecta > Mantodea > Metallyticidae > Metallyticus > Metallyticus violacea. The sequence goes on along the minus strand of CM060845.1, from coordinate 34,222,786 downwards.
GAATTAAGAAACGAGCAACACAACACACACCTGGGAACAGCTGCGCTACGACTGCAACAGTCAGCGAGGTCAAAGTAAGCAAGCAAGCTTTTTACTCCCTCCAAGATTGGGGGCTCGCTCATAGGAAAAATCCCGCGCCGCGGAGAAAAGTATCGCCGATCGCACGGTACTTTAATATACTTTAATTTTTTCCGAAAAAATAATGTTTATCTACTGTTTAATATATTTGTGAGTATGTTCAAATGCATAAAACCGCCACGAATGACCGATGTCGTTAAGGCGCGGACTCGTGAGCGGGAGATCTGGGGTTAGAATTCCGCCAGGACCATCCTCCATGACTGAGGTTTTTTCCAGGTTTTCCTTGGTTCTCGTAAATGACAAATGCCGGGGAGGCACCCTAAACTTAGGCTTGAAAGGTTTTCTTCCTTAAAAATCCTTTCCCAATATATCATTTCATTTCATGTATCATCAGTGCCCACCGCCTCAGTAGTAAAAACGACCGTTAAACACCCTTCATACACACAAATGCATAAAGCTATTTTACCAAAGTTTATTAAATTTTTAAAAAATATTTGTTACATGTATATAAACTCGGTGAAGAAAAAAATTAAAATATTATTTGTATATGGTGGAAATTAAGCAATAAATGACTATCCTTTACATTATTTCCTCCAATAACGCTATGTTAAAATAAAATTTTATTTGGGCTTCGATAGCTATTATATGCACAGTTCTAGAATATACCAAGAGCACAGTTTAATATTCCATAATATTCCATCTGATCGAGCGGCTGAAAGTGCGACCAAAACATTTTTGGAAATTGCGATTTCTTCCTCTCGAAAGGAGATCTGGTTCTTGCCGACTAACGGACATGATCCCACTATTACGAGCTGCATTTTGTGAGCTTGTGAGGAAAACATTGAACAATATCATTAAAGAGAATGGCGTTTCAAAAAACTGAAGCCGGTTTGTAGCTCGGAAAGTACCAAGGTAAGTTATCTTCTTATACTGGAACCTTGGACATTTTCTTCATATGGACAAAGACCAGGGGCCAGTTTCCATATGGGAAGAACTGAAGTTACATGGCAAGCAGGATTCGGTAAGTACATACATTAATTATTCTATTATTGTTTACTTGCTAAACGGGTTAATAAAGAATGCCAAAATATTGGATTTCAAACCAATTCATTATTTTTCAAAATGTTAAAACAAAGCTCCTGCATTTTCAGTAAATATCAGAAATCAAATAATAGCTGAATGGAGTAAAAGGTTCGTAAATTCCTTTTTATTGTTTTTGCTTTCCTTTAAGTTGCTTTACTACAGAGCAATCAGTGATGTATTCCCCCCTGGGACTCAGTTTTTCCTATGAGTCAGCCCCCCACTCCTTTGCCGTGCCGGGAGGGGGGTAGCAAGCCTGGTTGTAGACCTTGCTGATTGTCGTAGCCGTAGCACAGCTGTTCCCGAGGGTTTGTTGTGTTGTTCGTTTCTTAGTTTTACAGTTTATATAAAATGCATTAGGCCTCTTGTGCTTGCAACAGCATAATGTGTCTTTATGTACGATTAATATGTATTAACTCAATCAGCTCGTGAAGTTTAAGAAATGTTTCAAGTAAGATTTCTGGGTGTAGACGATCCAGATCACCAAACAGTCCATAATCTGTTTGATAAAATTAAGGAAACTGGAAGTGTCCACCCTAAGAAACAAAAATAGGAGCGTAGGGTTCTCACCGAAGAAACATTACATGGCATTGATAATAATTTAGAAAATTCCCCTAAAATCTCCTAGTCGTCGTCTTGAACAATAAAAACGGTTAGTAAATTTAACAGCCTGCGATTATTATTTCCGACGTAAATTAAAAAATGCCGTACACAAGACTAATCAGCACACCGTGTGAAGAATTCAAATATAATATTCGTCAGGAAATTGTACGAATTTCTCAGAATAACTACGAGTGATGAATAATTTTCTAAAGAAATGCCAAAAATGTGTAGTGAATGAAGGCGTGCAGTTTCAACACTTCATTTGAAAATTGTGGTAAGTAATGAGCCTCTAAAATAGGTTTGTATATTGCTGTGTGGTTGGTGTGTTTGATAGTTTTATCTCCCGCTAATCACCGAGACCTGACTGGCCCCCTAACCGGCTAATGGGTGACGCACCCGCCCATAGGCAAAACACTCTGGGGGAAAACAAAACTGATCGCTCGGTATGATTCTCAAAACCAAATTTAAAAGTTTTACAACAAAACGTTTATAAGTTTAAACTTTACTTAATAGATAAAAAACTAATAAATATTTTCAAGAACTCAAATACACTTTTGTCAATAGCTGTAAGACTTTCCCAACTATTCAAAACATTAAAAAATGTTTTAGTTGTTCTTTTGTAAATCGACGAGGTCGTTCATTAGGGTAAAATATATAAGGTATTGGCAATGCTACAGAACATTGTGTATATGGTATGAAAGCACTGTCAATGCATTATTTCTGTATGTGTTAGCTAGACGATTGGTCAGGAAATTCCGAGTTCGCCTCCTAAAAGATGCGTAATGAAATAGAAGGAAGAGTCAGGTCAGTTTTGTTGGTTGAGATCAGTCTGGACAAGAGGAAGAAGTGAGTAGAGCAGCTTCGGTGAACCAGGGACATAGTAACATATAAGTGGTAGATTTAATGAGAAATATTTGGAAAGAATAAATATTAGTCAGTATATCTAAAGCATGAATATGTGTTTGTTTTGTATTTGATCCGTAAGTCCTTTCCTTGTTATGATGTTCTAGATTTTTAAGGATTTTAATTAAGATTGGACTTAGCGTCGCCAACTCCCCCCCCCCCTTCCCCAGATTTTAGACAATGTATCAACTCCGATTTACCCTGGGTAGCTCTTCAAAAGTACAGACATGCTCAGAGAGAACACAAGTTTAAGCGTACACAGAAAGAGGGAAAGTATTATTCAGGTCGTTATTTGATATGCAATAGATTTCTATGGTATTCGTTAATACCGAACTGATAGCGGGTGTAAGTGCGTGAGAAACATTTACATTCTTTCCAAGTGTCAAGAGTGACGTAAGTAAGGAACTGAGCACGTGTAACGAGACTTCTACTTTCGCGGATGGTGAAATGCTAGATAAATTCACGCTTCTCTCAACTTTCCCTCATTAGCTTATAACAACGTTGCTGACCAACAACCGGTACCCAAAAAGGAAGTAAAATGAGATTCATTAGAAGACGTGTGAAACCCAAAAGCAGCCTTCAAGGTAATCTGACCAATTTCGGCAGAAGAATGTTTCATCCACACCTGTGTTGGTAGTAAGGTTCAGGAATACACCATTAATAGGTGTAGTGTAACCCTTATGGAAATTGTACGCGTGTTGGGGATTCTAACTGTTCCGCACTTCTAAAAGTTTACTCTGGCTGTAATTTGGAACCTTGCTCTTTCCCAGAAAAAAAAAAAAACAAACAAAAACAAAACTCTCCTTTGGAAACTGTCTTGAATGCACTATTTTGGATTTGCAGAAGACATGCCTTGTGTCCATCTCTTTTACTTCAATAAAGCTTTAATTATTTGTTCCTTTTCAAAAGTTTTCATCAATAAAGGTGAATTGTTTCAATAAAACAGCGAAACGAAGCAGAAAACAAATTATTTACGGACCTTGAATTACTTTTCCTATTTTTCTTTTTTATTCATATGCATGCGGGTAAAGTTATTGTTTATTGTAAATACAGCGTAACTTATCTGTATCGCTATCCAAAAATGTTTTACCGGTTATGTTTGATACATTACTACGATATAGTGACAGTCAGAAGTGCACTTACATACCACTAACTGCAATTGAAAATATACCAATGGAGTTTGTAATTCGTCTTAACCATTGTCGGACTGTTGACGGTAAATATTTTAAAGTAGTTTATTTACTGAATTACATATAGTATTAGCGCAGATACTACTAAAAATTTTATATTATATTATAATTTGATAAATATTTAAGAAACAATGGTATATTTGTACAAATTGTGATGTGTATGAAAATCAGAAAAATACCAAATTCATTTAAAGCAGTAAATACGTCCATAGATAATTATAGATGCTCCCATATAGTATAAAACAACAGATGGGATGTCATTTAATAATATCGATGACTATCTTGCTAAATTGATGTAAAACAGAACAGTGTTCTGTACACGAAACACTTGGTCTTGTAATATTGCGTATTGTTAGCTAGTGGAATTCTCCCGTTGAATCTCGAATGGTGAATTTACACATAGTGTACATATTTTAGATTAGATATTGATTATATGAATTAAGCTCGGCGTATTTTAATTATAAAGCCCATTAAGAGTTATGTATGAGGTATATGGTCTCAAATCCACCACCCACTCCCACACTTCTAGAATTAAAACACCGTAGAAGCTGAGATACTTACACCATTTATGTATAAAATAATATGAATGGTGAATATGAATGTTAAATAAAAGCACTTACCATTATAGCTTTCTTGATGTCTGACCAAAATGTGTCCCTTACATATGCGTAATCTTTCCCTGATATAATTAACCCCAACGTTTTCACAGTTTGCATTATTATTTTCCACATTTCGGCTTTATCTTTATTCATAATTATGTGGAAGAATTGCCCAAATAATAGTTATTTACTCTCATTAAATAAATGAATCACTGTTTCTTTGTTTTGAATACTAGACATTCTTTTCGATATGGTAGACATTATTCTATTTCTTGGCTTGAATATACAAATTAAAATGCATGCAGCTTAAAACAAAATTGCATCAAGTTCACCTAGTAATAAATATCCCCGAAACAACCTTCTCGACGCTCGGATACAGTTGCTGCAATAATAATTTTGACAACTGACGAATGATAAAATTTTAGGATTATAATAAATGTTCGTATAATAGGTTTTATTAGAACTGGTGCAATTACGGCTTTTAACTCGGAACTAGTAAACTAGTGAACTAATTATTTCGTGATCAGGATCCTGTTCGTAGGGTTGCTTCAATGTCAATGCCAAAATGCAAAACATGTGCAATACCCTTTCACAGTCATCACATTATTTCAATCTAGCCTAAAAATTTAAGATCATATCGTTTGTTAACTGCACCTCCAAGGACGTTGTTAGTATGCTATGCTCAATTTGGTACAGCTTTTAATATCTACAGAATTTCACTACTAATTGCTAAGGATGCACAAAAATGTCTGAAATATGCAAGGTATCAAGGGAATTGAAACCAAGACATTTCGAATGCGAATAATTGTTGCTGCCTTAAACCACCAGATTTGGATAAGCATATCTGAGAGTATCTGAGAGTACATTTTAAAACATGTATACTTTAAGTCTTATGAACTAATTATTCTGGTGAAAAACTAAACTTGGACGCATCTGTCATCATTATTAAATAAGTAAAAATATTGATATATCATTTATATTAACTGAATAACTAAATATATAAATATAAGAAGTAAAAACATAAAACTAATAAACATCTGTATACAACAATTTCTCGTATTATCCTCAGCATTATTAATTTGTATTACGATTTCGTATTTCGATTTCTAAAATGTTGTCATTGGATGCATTTTATTTCCTTCACAAAATCAAGTGTATGCTACGAAATGTATATAGATATCTATGGCATGTAAAATATTTAAAATTAATAGTTCCTACCAAATTCCCGATCATTAAAATGCATAAAAGTTTTTTTTTTCTTTCACGAATAAATAAATATTATTTTGGTATTAAATGTTGATAAAAATGTCGGTAGCAAACATTTCTTATGGTTCAATTTCTGCTGCAATGCTATAAAATATTTACTTGAAGGCCACAATATGAGATTTAAATTGATTACTATAGCCCTAAACTTCCACACTGTTTTCTAATTTCCACCTAGCAAGTAAATATTACTGTTAATGGAATAGGAAAGTCCTCATTTTTAAATGGAAAATATTTTCTAAATATAATTTGCACAAACATCTAAAAGCAACCGTCTTATAAAACTCGCCTACCTCTAGAGAGCTTTCCAGTTTTCTTAGGTCCAGGACCTATAAGTTAAATCCGTACATTGTAATAAAAAAGTTCATGTTTTTTAAAAAAAAATAATTACTCCATGTGCATAACTGCAATTATATTAAAATGTTAACATGTCTGTGAGCCCCTTGCATCGCCACGGGTGGCCGAGGTCGTTAAGGCACGGACTCGTGAGCGGGAGGTCTGCGGTTCGAATCCCGCCAGGACCGTCCTCCCTGACTGGGGTTTTTTCCAGGTTTTCCTCAGTCTTCATAACTGGCAAATGCCGGGGAGGTACCTAAACTTAGGCCTGGAACGCTTCCTTCCTTAATAAAAAAAAATATCCTTTCCCAATTTATCATTTCATCTCATGTATCACCAGTGCCCACCGCCTGTGGTGCCTCAGTAGTGAAAACGGGCGTTAAACACTACTCAAAAAAAAAAATGAGCCCCTTGCCACATTCGAGAGATTCGCAACTACCAAAAGCCCCCTCAGTACCACCGGTGGATGGAAACCCATAGGTTGAGAAACTCTGCTATAGAAATCGTAAAACCTCCGTATATCTTGCATTTTGGTTTTACAAAATCAAAAATACAACTGATAAAGCTAGAAGATTAATGAAAAATTTCCTTAATATTTTTCTAAAATAGTTCATATGTTTATCAATGCTTCGGCTATATATATAGTGTATTTTATTGCAGCCACAATAATGTCTACAAACATTGCTCAAAAAATGTAAAAACGCTTTACAAGGCCATGCTTCTTCACAGATCAACTGCGCGCATGCGTGGAATAGCAATAGGTGTCATTAATTGGGACAATTAAACATATGGCCTGAGTTTATTCTGGTTTTCTATGAATATGCATAAGTTAGCCGGATTTGTTTTTCCTTTGCCAATGAGCATGATGAAGGCTACACACGAGCTTGAATAGTTTTACAGCTCTTCTTTTCTTTTTGTAACATCAAAAGATGAATAGTGATTAGCAAATAAATAACATTTTGGTTCAAGTGAATCAGGCATCCAATGCCAGTTAAAATTGCCCGACATAATCTTCTCAGATTGAATGAGAATCCTAACGGTTTCGTTTAATTAACTTGCTTTCCACTCAAAACACAAAACGCCTTGGTGGCATGCACATACAGATAGATGGATGAATTAAGCGGAAAAGTAAACACCGGCAGTTTCTTTTTAATCCTCAAAAAGAAAAAAAAAATTCACCATACGAGTATAACTAATAACACTTCAGTCTCCGATAAACCAATTTACATGTGATTTTACTGGAGCCAGAAGCAATCAGGAGGCTGAAGATAAAAATTTCGCTCGAAAAAAATAATGAAAATGTCTTTCGCTTCTTTGGCGTTAGCTACCCTGTGAGGCGCCAAAAGAAAGAGCAAACAGAGAATAAAAAAAACTATGAACCATGTTGTGTTCTGATACAGATCTGTTTCCTCCAATGTTCTACCAGTCTTATTTGGCAAACATTCTCCCGTAAGAACTGGGGATTGTCTGCGATTATAAAAACAGGACAGCTATGCATATACCAAGGTTATGACTAGGCACATAAATTCTTAAGCACTTAACAGCAGGCTAGGTACACTCCAACTATATAAAAGTAGAGGGTGGTTTGTATCTCGTCACCTATTGAGTCTGTTCTGGGCTCAGTTTCACGAAACAATTAGTGCACTAGTTTCCAGTTGCTAGCCTTAATTCCACTAGTTCTAAAACTTGTTTCACAAACATTTATTCCACAATGGTAGAACAGTGAAATTTTGTCAATTGTCAAAATTACTAGTGTATCGACTATATCCGAGCGTCACGAAGGCTGTTTCGGGGATATTTACTACTCCGTGGACTGTTTTTGTTGTGATTTTGTTTACGCTTTTGTTTTGTTTGTATTTTAAACGGTATATTCAAGCCAAAAAGTATATCTACCACATCGAAAAGAATCTCTAGTATTTAAAATAAAGTAACTGTGCTGCGTTTAATTAATGAGCATAAAGAAGTACTATTTGGGCAATTCTTGGTCAAAATTACGAAGAAAAACAAATTCGAATTGTGGAAAATAATAACGCAAATGGTGAAAGCGATGGGGTTAAGTACATCGGAGGAAGATTACCCATATTTCAGGGATACATTTTGGCCAAACATCAAGAAAGCTACAATGGTATATGCTTTTGCTTTTATTTTACATCCAAATTCCCCATTCATATTATTATCTACAAATAATAGTGTAAGTAGCTCAGTTTTAATTGCATTTTTCATGTGAAAATAGATAATTCAAGAAGTGCGGGAATGGATGGTGAATTTGAGACCACATATAGCATTAATAAGCTTTATAATTAAAAAGCGTAATATTTCTGCGTCTGGAAGTAACGTTGTATTAAATACAAATGGGAAGATCCGCCATTTAAATTAATTAAAAAGTTAAGAACTAATCAAACCTTCAACCTGCTACCAACCGAATTCCAGGCATCGTGAGAAAAGTCAAGTCCTTGACCTCTGACAATACCTAACCGCACGATTCATTGCAGGAATAATGAATATCTTTAATAATGACAACACTATCATCAATTGAAATTTAAAACTAGATAAAGCTCACAAAGTTACAGTACACATATTCATTTCAGAAGTGACATAAACACTAGAAAATTATATCAGAATCAACGGGCAAGAGAATGTCAAAATATGATCCCTTTAGAAGACCTAATCTAAACCAATGACTGCAACAAACTCATATGACATGGAATTAAGCAATTTTTACATTGAAATTGTAAATATAGGAACACATTTATCAAGGGTTCTATGATTACCATGTTCCTATAAACTGCAAAGCGTCTATTGTGGCATAGAGAATGTGGGAAACGAGTGCGTATATTGTAGCATAGTGACGGTTGGAGAATTGAACGTGGAAAAAGTGACTCTGCACATGCGCAGAACGGCAGAGAGAGAGAGAGAGAGAGAGAGAGAGAGAGAGTGCGTGCGCGCGCGCGCGCGTGTGTGTGTGCGGTTTCTAGTGTGTCGAGAATTGGAACTTGCGATAGTGGACGTTGCGCCTTCTGTATCTTTACCCCCTACAGCCCGAGTCCAGAAGAACAAATTTACGTTTGATTGTTTTTATTTTCATTTTCAGTAGGGATGGGTTGGTTTCGTTTAGATAAATGATGCAGCTAAGCTTCTTGTCCTACCTAAAGATGATGCTATAAGTACTGAATGATATTTATGTGGGTGACTTTACCATGGGCCGCGACATATTGGTGGAGGCGCCGGGTAATTTGCGAATTGCCGTGACACTATTAAACTGACTGCAGTATACTGCACTGATATCCTAACTATGTATGGCACAGACATAAAGTCTGTATACAGCAAAATAAGCCACACTTCCGATTACTTTAGGAATTGTAGCAGGATAGATATAAAATTCCTGTAATGAATTTTCACTTCTCCAATGGGTTCTTTTGCGCCTTTGGACTCGTGAAAAGAATATTAGTAAAAAGATGTCCATCTATCAACGCCACATGAACACTTTAATTCCTGTAGGTTTGAAAATAAGATATATAGGAAGAACTACAACTATAGGGACAAAATTCAGGAGGTTGTTCCTGACGGGAAGAACTCATATCAACATGTGGGCAGAAATGGCCTGTGGTTCTGCATTAAGGCAATTAGTATATAAATTACATTGTATGCTACTATGGCATTAGTTCTACCAATTTCACAAAAGATGATCGAAGTGGGATGCAATGCAAGAGCGCACACGTCACACCATGGATTGCCTCACATGTTTGAATGTTCCAGCCTTTACCCGAATAGAGCCATAGGCTGCATTAACAAGCGTACGTGAATCAGCTTGTCCCTGATGTGAATACCGGACCATTGTAGCTACTCGTTAATGCGTCCAATCAAAAGCAAATATGCAACGAATAAACACACTGCAAGGGGTGTGAATGTAATGATGGAATAATGACGTGAATAACAGTTACCATCTGTCATGGAAAATATGTAGTTGCAGACATGTAATGAATGAGCTTTTTGTTTCTTTTCCTGTTAGAAACAACCTCCTAGGTTCTTCCCTATAGTTCCTAGATAATTAAGGCAAAAATGCATTAATCATTTCTTCAGACGACATAATATACATAATATTTAATACTGAGCACCAAATACAAGACCGCCTCCTTGATCTTGTGGTCTTGCTTATTGTTGGCCGTTAGATCCCCGATTCGACTCCCAGTTCCTGCTTAGAAAGTTTTTAAGTTAAGAAGATCTAGAACGGTTCAGCCTCTTGTTGAAAATTGGATAACTTCTTGATGAGAGGTAGCATTCTTGGACCAGCAGTGGGTTGCGGTACGCTAAAGACCTATCCCCCTACTATCTTTCATCAATAATGTCGCAAGACGGGGACAGAGCACGCAGCGCTCAAGCGGTAAACCCAGGCCCTCAAAGGCGGTTGTGCTCAAGGATTATTTTATTGTTATTATTATCATCATCATCATACAATAAAACTATTTAAAACTTGCATACTGACGTTAATAGGAAGACTGAACCAGTTAACAGCATCTCTTCTCCAATAGAGGGAATTGAGATTTTTGTTCATAACTAGCAGTGACAGCAAAAATAGGCAATATCTAACTGCATTTGAGTGTCCGTTAATAATGACAAATATTCACTAAATATATATTAAAGCTTTCTTGGTCTATTTGAAACATCAGGCAGAATAGATAAATGCGTTTTTAATTTTGTCTTTTTTTTTTTTTTTTTCTTTAAGTGTGAGTAACGGTAGCTCAGTTCAGCTACAAGAGCATCGAGACAAAGATTCATGGTTCCAGTTTTGACTGTGACCTTGATTTTTCTTATCTGACTCTGATCCGAAAACTATGCACTGTCCTACCAAATACATACATCAGAAATCATAATTCGGTGGACTGATTCCCTTTAACTTCCTCCCTTACCCTAAAACAGTAGGTCAGTTGCGATAACATTCTTTCACGTAATTTCACTCTGCAGTTATGTGCCATTCTTTAAGCTAAGTGTACATGAAAGGAAGAGCGGATTGAACAGCAAATAAATGGGTTGTTTGCAGACTTGTACCACACGAGACACGGTTGCAGCTTGTACAACGTTGTAGAATAGTTGCCTTGGAAATGATTGCCACCAACATGCCTCAGGTTCTGGTGACAGATTAATGAACGAGCAAGAGCCTGATTTGTAACACCACATACATTTCCAATCCGATTCGCTTCGTTTAAAACGTGCACGGGAGCACACCTTTTGCTGGTTCGCCACAGGGTTAATGAAACAAGAATGGCAGAGACATGAATTAATAATTTAAGAGCATAAACTGGACAGAGCGCCTAATAATCATGAAAATGGGGAACGCTTCTGTTGGCACACTCTTAATGATGTCCTAATGGCCCCTAACTTGGATATACAGGTCATTTCTGGACCGTCATATACCTATCAATTTGATAATGTCCCATTAAGATACGGGTCCTGGTGACAAAATAAAAAACTCTAATAACTCATTCGCATGGTAATTTTCCAAATGTACTTGGCAGTAAAAGCCAAGGCACTGCGGGGTTTAATGAAGTCTGGTGACGAAGCGTGCATCCGGAATCAGTTCAGAGAGTCTAGGGATTACCACCCTCTTGCTAGAAAGGGCAATAGCTGGCCATAAAACATCACCAGAACGGGCCTCTTGGAACATTTATGTCACTTAACATGCAAGCAAAAATATTCATCTTCAGATGTTGTCTTTATGTGTGGGGCAAGGCAAAAAGGGTTTTTTATGAGCTGCTCAAGTGACACAGGTCAAATTTTGACATTTACGAATCTTGAAACCGCTCGAAATGAAAATATACCTGAGGTATTGGTTTATTACGTTATAAATTATACATTCAAAACATAAAGTTATTGCATTATTCACATGCTCCGACCTTTTCAGAAACATCTATCAAGACACATACAAAAATATATTTAAACACGTCGTCAGGGTAATTCTCAAAGATTGTGAGGAAATTAAAGCATCTACATCAAATTCAGGTTTTGTATGGGGTCAGAGGAGGTAAAGGACAATAATGTGTGGTACTAACAGGAGCTGTGTAGTGTTAAGAGGTTAATAAAGAGAACTGAAAACAAAAATTATATTGAAATAAATGTATAATTAATCATTCACTTCTCTAATAAACTTGATACTTGATTATTTAGTCCGTCCTTGGTTCATTAGCAGTTTTCTATTGGAATATTCATAAAACTTGTGCATAAAAGCATACCTCTAATATTAAAATCACACTATAACATGACCTTGTTATAAAACTTTCTATCCTTATTCACAACTGTCCATATATTTCTCTTTACCCCAATTTTTTTATCGCCTATACAATTTCAAAGGCTTTTCATTCACGAAAACTGCTCCAAATCTCCTGATTTTCTGTACCTTTCATTCTTATTTACCCCCATAATCCTACCATATTCTTTTCTCCTTGCTGACATATATTCCCCATTCACACCTCTTCTAGCCTTTTTCCTCACAACAAAGCAAATAACTTTCATAAAAAATTGACCGACATGTAAACAAAATTAGCAAATAACTGATACCACGTTTTACAACATAAAATTTGTAGTAGATCATTGAATACCTGGTGAAATTAAGTCTACTGGATGAGCCATATAAGTATCGACCAATCTTACGGCTGTAGCCTGCAATGATATACCAGTTATTAATCCAGTTAAGAGACAATCGCTGTGTATGAAGGATTCATTAGTTGATTACAAAGTACTTTATAGTCTGCTTAATAGGTTTCGGGATAAGAATGGAAAAATGGCAAGTGGGGAGATATTAATCACCGCTTGAAAAAATTTCCTCAAAATGTTTTAGGCCTTTCAAAACAAACAGGGCTTTCTTATGTTTCTAGTAAATACTTGCACGATATTTTTACCATTTTTCCTGCAGTTCTTTTCTTCCGACTTAATATACATAAATAGAGAAATGTATATGTCTCCCCGAATTTGATTCATTCAAAGCCTTAATGATTTAATAAAATGCAAGGGAAATAAGACATAAGCCCTGTTAATGAAGTTTTACATACAAGCGTAAGTAAGCGGAACTCAATTCGAGTTTTTTTTTAACTATAAAATTTGCAAATGTCACAAAATATCAGGATATTCATGGGATGATTAAAATAAAACCTGTTCCATTGTTGCTTGATGGGAAATATAAACGTACTGCTAACCAATGTAAAATATATCTGAAAAATTACATTTTTATTTGAATGAACTGCTTGGGGCGAAGGTAATTTCGATACTGGCTCACGGCTGGCCGTTTGTGGCTAAACCAATGGGAGCACCTCCTGTAGGAAGGGTGAGTAGAAGTAGACAACGAGCGGCCAGGATCCATGGCTGGGACTGCGAGCAGCTAGACGGGGTCCCTAACAATGTTTCCAGATGGAATAAACCGACGCCGACGTAACCGAGCCCTCTCCAAGGAGTTCGCGACCCTTAGAAGGTCCGATTCCATATCGGACACATATTTGAACTCGAATGCAGGTCCCAAGCCTCAGTCACCCTTTCATTTCCAGTGGGTGCTGAACATAAGCCTGTTCTTCCTTTAGACAGGTTCGTCACTTTATTCCATGCTTCTGGCAGTTCACTGCAGTGTATTCTGGACAATAACTTTAATTACAATGATGTTGTTGCTCTCCAAATTGTAGGCGATATAGATAAACTGCATCTTTCAGTCATAGGCTGTAATCAGATAGAGTTAGTTTGAGTAATCCGGGAGGGCAAAAATGTTTGAAAACTGATCTGTCGTCAAACTAACTTCTGAAGTGGAACAGGAATTCTCATATTCATGCTGGTGTACCCAGGTTTATCTCTGAACCACCTGATGTTCGGAATGTCAGGTAGCTACCAGTGAAAGCCGAGAACCATGTACAGTAACGAGCTCGTTAACCCATATCTGGGAACTGCAACTCGTGTACAATAGAAATTCTGAATGATCAGTTTCACTAAGTCGCCTTTGACATGTGACATTCGATACCATACCTTTCTAAGAAATGTCGGTCACGTGGTAAAATTTCACTAAAACACATATAGTAGCAAGCAAAAGAAAAGGAAACATAACGCAAAACCCCCATCGTTTCATTTAGAGGAAAATCCGGTCAGTGTTCAGTACTCTGAAAATAATGCTATTGTAAAAAATTACAAACGAATATGTATGAGATATAGTCCATAAACTTCCGATATGACATAGAAGGCGATGGTACATGTTTTAGGAGTGTAAATATGGCATTTCTTTTCTGACTACACCATTCATTTGCTTGGAGAAGTTCATATAAGTCAGACGTATAGCATAATACAGAATGATATTCAAAGTTGAATGCCGAGCAATGATCACAATTTTATCTAAAAAGGACTTTCGTCCAGTGATATTAAACAACCCTTGATAGTGTGTATGGGAAAGCTTTCCCTTTACATTTCACTATGAAGAATTGTATAATTCAAAAGTATTTCTTTGGGTAGAGACAGCCTTGAAGATGACGCAAAGGTAGGATCGTAGATGTATTGGCATAAGAATAGATATCCTTTGCCGAGGAGTAAGTTCTGAGTGATATGCGTCGGAAGACAAAAGAAAAAATTGCAAGATTGGGACTTTCTAAAACAACTGTGCTTCAAATACTTCAACAACATTTGCATATGCATAAAGACAGTGCAAGATGGGTGCCCTAAGCTCTCTCAAATGGAAGTCGGCGTGGAATTTTGCAAGAAGGTTTGAATCTTTGCAGTGGTAACGAGAGCATTATTACAATCTATGCACAAGAGGTGAAAATAGGATGCTTTTTATAAAGGGAATCAATGCAGTTGCAAAAGAAGATGGCGAAATACTATCTAAGTCTAAGAAGAGAATCGTGTGAACAATTTTTTGAACTGCAGAAGAATTTTGATGATAAAATTCAAAGAAAGGAACACAATGGTCATTGAGAAGTATTATGTTAAGCCACTGCATCAACCTCGCAGTGCAATCAAGGAAAAGATGCGTGGATACTGAGTCCATTAAGTTCATCCTGCATGAAAACGCACCAGATCACATAGTTGCTGTTGAAAAGGCTGTTGTAAGCACATGTGGCTTCCAATAGGTAGATAATGCACTGTAAAGCTCAAAACTTACCTCCAGTCTCTATTACCTGCTTTCAGAACTGAAATTTAATTAAATTAGAGGGCGGAGATTGAGAAGCAATAATGGATTGAAGGACGTTTTTCCACCAATTTGTAGACAAAACTTTGGACTTTTTTTTATGGGAGATGAAATACTCCATAGATGTGAGAAATGCAATGAAGTATGGAAAACTACGCTGAGGGATTAACCTTGTACTTTTATTCTACCCAGTTCAGGCTAGAAATTTATGGACCGCATCTCGTGTATATCCCTGACTATTCTGGGCTGCTAAAATACTTCTGCTGAACGTTCCAGCCGCAGGCATTTGATTCAACTTCCAATCAAACGGCTACACATGTTATATCATCATGAAGGAATTTAAAACATTATTTATATCGGCGTACTGGAAAGTATGTGCCAAATAGACTATGAGCTCTGTCAAAGTGTGCTATTGTTCCTCAGTCTCTTGTAACCTTGAGGAGGAAACACTTTATCTCGAGAAACAACAGCACAAGGGAATGTTATCTCGGTGTAAGATCAACAATCACTACTAGGTCCTGTAGCAGTTCATCATCCCCATTGCCACCTGCAGACGCGTTGGGATATTAATGACGGGATCATTACAATGGGGCCTTCACCCATTGTTTGCAAGATGGTCATCTGAAACCGCACAGCCGTCGAACACAAAAACGTGTATTAAATGACGGAAAGGAAACCCCCATGAGGTTTATATTCATTTTCGGAACAACATAGAAAATGTACAATGCTTGTGAAATTTTGTGTTAAAAGACCCTTTAAGATTTTGTCTTGCTCTATGATCATCTTTAGTTCAATGCTCTGAGCACATCTATTCTTCGCTTTTGTTTCTGGAGTGAACAAGGCCGTTGGAAATGCTAATATTATTTTGGGACAGAGCATTAATTCTGAATGAAAATTGTTTATATTTTCAGATTCCTAACCACGCGGAATCTCTCAAAACAGCCTTAATTTTGTTTCATTGGGCTTCAGTTTTTCAGAAATCTGTAATATAGAAAATAACAGTTTTTGTTATTTGTGCATTGAGCAGATACATAAAATAAATCGTTCACTATGTGAATGAAACAGTAGGGCTAAATCAGAACATTGGCTCAGAAAAAATTGACTACAATGGAGAAATTTGGTTCCTGGAGAAAAAAGTGTGAAGCATAATCAATTAGTTTCTCCTTCTAAAGCCCTTCTTCCACCACTCCATATTAAGTGGGCCTAGTGAATCAATTTGTTACTGTTCTGAATAAGGATAGAGATTGTTTCAATTTTTTATTACAAAGTACGCAAAGAAAGCTGAAGCTAAGATAACAGCAGGTATTTTCGACACACTCCAGATTCGTGAGCTTATGCAGGATGAGATCTTTCATCAGTCGATGTCAGAGTTAGAGAAGCCAGGCATGGTTGGCGTACAAAAAATGACAGAAAGTTTTCTTGGTAACAAGAAAAGAACTATAAAGAAACTGTGAAGGAAATATTGCAACATTTTAGATATGTAGGGTGTGGAATGAGTGTTAAGGGGCATTTTATCATATTGATTACTTCCCTACGAATCTTAGTGAAATGATTGAAGAACAAGGTGAACAGCTCATAAAGACATCTAAACAATGGAAACCACTATTAAGGGCATTGGGATGTGTCAATGATGGCTGATTACTGTTGGTGTTTGAAAAGAAAGGGACAAGAGTGAAGGATATATCAAAACTTCGAAAAATATTGAGTTTTCTTCTCCATAATAGTAAAAAAAAAGTTTGGAAATTTATAATTATTGACATTTTTTTTCAATATGTCCATTAATATTTAAGTTAAAATTATATCTAAGTGGTTTTATCTTAGCTATATGTCTTCAAAACTTAATATTTCATCAAAAATATAAGTACATTAACACATTTGATGTGATTTTGTTTAGCGCGATAGAGCAAAACTGAAAACATATTGGAATTTAGGATATTCATATTACATATATCGAGGTGGAAAAATAAAATAAACGCGCAAACAAAATTATTTTTGTAGATCAGTGTGTTTAATACAATGCGTGGGGTTTCATAATAAAAATAGCGCCTAAGTAACAATGTGATGCAACGGCTACAAACAAGAGGATGTTAAGGAAAAGGAGACTTTGTTGCATATTCATTAGCGCAATCAGACACAAAACCCGAAGTGTTAGAGCTCAGCTTAAGAAACTTGTCACGCAGGGAAGAAGGTGTTTGCATGTGCCGTTTTTAACAGAAAGTTTTTAAACATTGGCCTTTGCCCCAGGAAGACAGAAATATTAAGAGTTGTGACAGAGCATGCAGTTTTACGGTTTTCTTGATGGTGATCGTAAATGCCACTGATGGTCGTGGCGCCACGCAGAGTGCTCAAGAGAGACCAAGTAAACAATATCGTCTACCTTGTCCACTTCGGCATGCATATCCGATATGTTTATCCTACATGTTTAACGAGTGAGGCTACCGAACAGCGGAATGTTGGGACGTAACACGGGTTAGGAAATACATGAAACACATTACGGTTAAAACTTACTCTGGCCGTTAAATCGTGCGGGAAACTGTAAGATGGTCTCCTAACCAAACAGAATGCGTTTGTCTAGGAGGTGGGTGCGGGGAGTTTCTTTGAAATGAAAACATTAAACATAATTCCAAGTTCTCAAGCGCCGGTCTTTTCATTGTATGAAATAAGATCGAAGCTTTTCAAGTGCATCTGTTCATAGTTTTTGTTTTGCAAAGCACGTTCTAAAATGGCTAATTCGTTACAGAACCTGAATGCATTCTAGTTTTTATACCTTCATCGGCAAATATTTTTCATCTCTAGAGCTGGTATTCTCCAGCTCTAGAATATGCTTAGATTCAACAGTTCCATTTCCTTTGTATCCATATTGTGCAATAATAAAAAAAAAAAAGGGCAGAATTATTATACCTCAAAAACATAGCGGCATAGTGGCATTTACCTTAGAGGAACTCAACTATTGAGGCAAACGTGCGGTTGTATATATTAAAACACTACACGAATTTAGTATTTAAATTCGTTTCAAAACTTATCAGCCTGAATATCAACTGTGAAGTTATTTGAATTCAGAACAGGCAAAGCGCGGCTACGTACTGGGAAGTTCTGTCAAGGCCGTATAATGCATGTGCATGTAGCAGCTTGTTTAAGGAAGACAGTGGGTTGTGCGTTCATATGTTGCTCGAGTTTTTACTGTGTATAAATTGTGTACTAATTGTTCTTCATTACTTATTCCACTACATAAATCTAGCCTTGGAGAACCAGTTTAGGTACGATATATGTGTGAAAACGTTCGCCTCACTATCAATTGAAAAAGATGTCCGAAAAACGCAAACTGCAAACTATAACCGTAAATCTGGTAAGCAAACATCCTTCTTACAGCCCTAATCTCGCGACAAGCAAATGCCTTCTGTTTAGATCTCTACAAACCTATGAAGTAGGATGATAGTGTTTTGAAGATAGAGATGTCATGTCAACAGCAATAATCATTTTGTGGAAGAAGCAATTTAAATCCTCTGCTTGCTGAAATACGAAAACTTACTTGTAAACTAATTTTTGTATTAAATAAAACTAACAGCCTGGAAATTTATTGAAAAACATTCTTACCTTTCTTTAAAAGTCAACTACCTATGAAATAAGACGTCTTGTTTTAATTATTTACTTATTTTTGTTTATTTACGGGTGCAATTTAACATCTCAGGTCATCGGTAAAGCCGTTTTACCAATGGGGCTGAAGAAAAACTGTATACAATAAAGACATTGCCATATGAATGAAAGGCTTTAGGAAAAGAAATAATTTTGATGAAAAAAGCATACGCACTAGGCAGAAATTAAAATAGAAGATTTCAATTAAAGAAGTTAAGATTTGAAAGCTTTGTAATGAACGGCCAGTAAACATCCATCCTGCCGCTTATAGCTGGCATTAGACATTGTTATCATACCATTACTTAAATATTACGTCGTTATTCTGATAAATAAAATACTTTGACAGGCGGGTAAGTACGCCCAGTTCCTTTCATCCACTAATAAACGGAGATTAAGAATTTCAGTCCCTACAAAATACAAATGATTTTCATCTTTGAAATAATGGCATTGTGCAGCTATTTAATATAATCAAAGAGCGTCGATGCCTTCATTTCCCCGAGACTGTGGAAGTAGTATTCATTTCTCCTGTACCAGAGAAGTAGTAGTGGTAGTAAGTAGTAGTAGTAGTAGTAGCAGTAGTAGTAGAAGCAGCAGTAGTAGTAGTAGTAGTAGTAGTAGTAGTAGTAGTAGTAGTAGTAGTAGTAGTAGTAGTAGTAGTAGTAATAGTAGTAGTAGAAGTAGTATTCATTTCTCCTGTACCAGAGAAGTAGTAGTGGTGGTGGTGGTAGTAGTAGTAGCAGTAGTAGTAGCAGTAGTAGTAGCAGTAGTATTAGTAATAGTAGTAGTAGGAATAGTAGCAGCAGTAGCAATAGTAGTAGTAGCAATAGTAGTAATAGTAATAGTAGTAGTAGTAGTAGTAGTAGTAGTAGTAGTAGTAATACTAGTAGTAGTAGTAGTAGTAGTAGTAGTAGTAGTAGTAGTAGTAGCAGGTGTACCTTTATTGTTATAAAATAAAATGTTTGTAATTATGTAACTTTATTTAATTTATTTTTGGTAGTGAAATATTTAATTTTATTTTAAGTTACATTTTTGTTATGTTTATATAAATATGACTTTAACCTGTAAAAAATATTGTATAGCGAGAAAAAGAAATTTAATAATGATAAAAGTTTAAAATGCACGTTCTGGTATAGATTACAAGGTGCCAGGGCAGAGTATTGCAGTTTAATTTTATTTTATAAAATTCTATACACACATTACAAATATATTTTATGCATAGGTCGCAGAACGTACATGTTAAAGTATGATACGCAACTAGAAAGAGGAACAAAATATAATACATACAAATAAAACAATAATAATAATAATAATAATAATAATAATAATAATAATAAAGATAAAAGTTTACAGATGAAAAAGAAATACCTACATAATATATAGTTACACTAGTTATTGCGTTCTAACCAGCAAATAATTGCCTCTATCTTCGCCTACTTTTGCTAGGAAAATGCCCATATTCAACCAATTATTGTGATTCATAAACAGGTCCGAGCTGGCCAATCAATCTCTACCTCCCTTAAAAAAAATTCAGGAAACAATGTTTTTCTAGGGCGTTCCCATTAGGTACATCCGGCGTGGAATATGTACCCATTCCTCATTCCCTCCACAAAAGGGGCAGATTCTCCTACCAGAGCTACCCGTTATTTTTTGAGCCTTTCAACCTCCCAGTCTAAACAAGGCATTTCTGGTCTCGTCTTTCTCCCTAGAATGAGCATATATACTTCTTTACTCCAGGTTAATTTCATTTCATTTGATAGGCTCAAGGAGACTTTACTTTTACATTCTACCTTGATTTTCTGCCTGTTGATATCCTCCAGCTTTGTTCTAACCTTCCTCCATTTGTTTTTATTATTTTCCTTGCCTCGTGTCATATTAGATCCAGTCCGATTCCTATGAGTCCTCTTTCCAGCTCTGATATCCAACACGTTGCATCTGTTGTTTATAGTATTTAGCGGGAAGTGTTGACTGGTCTGCCTGCATTAGTCTAAGCCAGTATTTCACCGTTCTTATTTTACTATTAACCGTATCTTCATAGCAACCTACCTCCTTCATGACCCCATAGGAAAACCCAAGAACCCTTTTATAAAAATCGACCTGAATTCTATTTACATGTTCAGCTCTCCCCCATCCAATATTTCACTTTCATATGATAGAATTGATTTAATCACAGCATTTTACATCCTCTGAAGTGTGTCTACTGATATATCTGGAACGCGGGTCAGAATGCGTAATAACTATTTAGTTGGCCTCGTGTTTTATAATTAATAACAGTTATGTGCTTATTCCATTTCCCATTCATATTAAAGGTTATTCCCAAATAACAAAAAATTTTAACATTTTGTATTTCTTGTTCACTGTAGCGCAATTTTTCATCTCTGCCATTTTTAAAAATCATTACTTAGGTTTTGTTAATATTTACTACCATATCCCATTTCAGGCAATACTCTTCTAGGATGTGAATGCCTTTTTGCAAGTCATCTCTTGTTAGCGATAAAAGAATTAGATCGTTACATGCAAAAGTACAGGAAAGAGCATTCATTTCCTCCGCTAACAGAACATCCGAGTTATTATCTACAAATAAATTAAACAATAACGGAGATAGAATACAAGAGTGATGAACTCCTCTACTGGCTGATCTACATTCCGATATATTGTTTTGGTGTATCTTAACACCGTTATTTCACAACAGAGTTTTTTATTTGTCCCAGAGAAGTAAGCACAGTATTGAACAACAAAATACCATCCCCAAAGAGCCATTTCAAGGTTACTGTCTCTTCCTCTTCAACCTGCGAGTAACTAATTCACGTAGACTTAAATAATCTGTGACACAAAGACATTAATTATGAAAATTTAATAGAAGTTAACACCAAGTAACCACCAAGAAGACGGACCAGGACTTTGCATGTCAACAGGGTGCCGGGTGTGGTGGGGTGCGGTAGGTCTTGCACTCCACCCCAATTACAAAGAAGACAGAAAAATCTGTTATCCTGTCAAAGCATCTGGGTGGATCGCTGCAAAAGCTTACGTCACTCTAAGAGACAACTTCCCACATTCCGACAAGCGACATTTACCACCGGCTGAGATGATCTTGGTATTGTTTGTACCCGGTTATTCTTTAAAGTAATTAACATCCAGATGCGACTTCACCCAAGAATAACATTAAACGTTAGTCCAAAAATATACCTACCTGTGTAGCATTATTTGTAATTTACCTAAAACTTAAGTTATATATTTAAAGCTTATAAATAGAAAAATTTAAATTATTTTGATGTACTTTTATCTTGCAAATGCTTGCTTTCCTCCTTTCTATAAATCTTTGAACTCTTTACATAGTACGTGTTTATTAATCAACCTAGGTACTACAGTGATACAAAATGCCAATAAGATTCTCTACTGGAGAATTTGATGTCAACAGATTTAAATCAGGCTGAGCGTTTCTACAATTATAGAAAATTACTTTGTCATTTTGTATATGAACTGAGCAAGATGAAATATTCGTTTGCAGTATTCCAAAGTTAATTTTTCAGAACCAAATTACATTCTCTAGTTTTACCAATGATCTGTAAACTATGACAACAGCAAACATGGATGGTCGAGATTGTATTAATTTGTTTTCTCCTCTCTCCTGTACGCAACTTTACATCTTTATAACTGCCTTAGAAGTTGAGTATTTTCTAATGTGACCCCGATTTTTAGAAGAGAGTTTTTGTATAGAAATGTTTCCTCAACTGTGGATAATAAGTTATTAATAAATAAGTTATATTCTTCTTTCATCCTCTTTGTGTTCATTGTAGACTAACTCTTAATGCAACCTGATATCTCAAGCTTCTATTTTTACCTCCCATGTGTGCTTTTTAAACTCTTTGATTCGGTTTTTGTATATATAAAATATTATAGAAAGTTTAATAGGGAGTGAGTAGGTTACACTTTCTAGCTATGTGATTCACGAATGTTTTGTTTCATACGGTTAATAATTTCTAGTATATATTATATTTAGTTTTATATTGCTTATATACCAATGTTTCACATAATGGAAAATGTATAATGTTGTTTAAATAAATATATAAAATATTAAATTGTTATTGATTTTAATGGCGTTTAACGCCCGTTTTAACTACTGAGCCACCATAGGCGGTGGGAACTGATGCTATATGAGATGAAATGAAAAGCTGGGAAAGAAATTTTTAAGGAAGGAAAACATTCCAGGTCTAAGTTTAGGATAACTCCTCTGCATTTGCTATTTATGAGGAATAAGGAAAGCCTGGAAAAAACCTCGGTCAGGGAGGACGGTCGTGGTGGGATTCGAACTCCAGACCTCCCGCTCACGAGTCCACGCCTTAACGACCTCGACCCCCCTTGGTAGTATTTGGTGTTGAGAAAATGCATTTTAATAATATACAAATTGTAATAATTTGCATACTGTCCTGAGATTCTCAAAGAGGAGTCAGTCCATGGATAAAATTAGGGAAGTGATTAGTGCCAGTGCATGGTCCTCTTGATTCCCAGGTCTAACAGTTTGTGGCGTAGCCTGAAGGACAAGGTGTAGAAAAAAAAAATCCTCACACGTTGGAAGAACTCGAGGTAAACATTACAGGATCGAACTAAATCGTAATGATCGGAATGTGTTTAACTGAGGGGAGGCGACATTTCCAGCATTTGTTATAAGGTAAGATTTTATAGTTTTAAAAGGCGAAATCATAGTATGGGCACGGCCGGCTATGACACGTAGAGATTTCGAGACTAAAAATCCCTAGTGAGCGATAAGGACATACTATGGAAAACCTGTAAATGCGCAAATTCTTGATTATTGACCTTGATAAACAACTGACATCTGACGCACATAAGCCACGTAGAGCTATTTACCAACAAACGCTGCAGCGTGATACCGCACTAACGGCTTTGCCTCAAGGTTTATGCAAAACTACTTTCTCTCTGTGTTAAAATTAAAAACAAATATTTAGATACTGAACTTACATTTTAAATATATGTTAACCATAAAACAGAAACTTGTCACAAACGCTCGTAAGTTTTACATTTATTATTTCATACATTTATTGAAGTATGAATATATCAATTTATAAATTTCACATGACACTGCGTTTAGCAGCAATGCACTGAAGTCAACAATAATGATTTATACAAAAAAAGAAGCCTTCTTTCCTCATTTACTCATTTGTGCACAACCGCGCTCGGTATTGTTTGCAGAATGCCTTTCGACAAAAATTGCGGCAAGATGGTTATCACATTCGCTTGTTTTTTGACGGGCATATGTGGTAGATAGTCCTCCTTCCAGTTCTTGATAGTACTGCAGCTTCATCTTTATGCTTTCCTTCTTTCTTGACAGCGGAATGAGTGGCACTGCTAATTGAACGTTGAAGAGATATAATTTCGTCGTTTTCATTTTCAGTTAGTAAAACATCGTCAATTTCAACATGGTGTGGTTCATCCTCACTTTATGAATTATCGTAATCAATATTATCATTAGAAATTATTTCTTGCTCCAATTCATGAAAACTAGTATCTCTTCTGCAATTGTCGGATCATTTACATTCAACTTGAGACATATTTGGGAAAAAAAATTATGATAATAGTTCTTACAACAATATTTTCAAAATATGAATAACAAGGTTTGCACAAAATATAATAAAAATGTTGCACCTTTTGAATTTACCTCTTAACAGACAAGTTGCGTTGTTACAAACGTTTGTAAAAATTAAGATAATGGCTATGCACTCAAACAAATGAATACCTATAGTCGTGTAATCTGTAATTAATTTCCGTGAAAAATTCAATTACAACGTTCACAGATGATACTGAGCTAACTGGTGGTCTGATAGTGTTGCTGAGTAAGCACAACAATGAACGCATGCGCGTTGCAAACTTTACGAGCGATTTTTGTTACGGGGTTAAAATGTGCAGAATATTACGAAACATATGAAAATAATGGACACATTTTTGGGCCAAATGGTAGACTTTCAAAACAAAAATTAAAAACAGAACCATACGAAAATTAGCTACCACATACTACACCAGTGACGGCTCGTGGCCCATGTAGAAGGAGTGGGCTATGGGCATATACAAATGGCGTGGGGGAAAGGTCTCTTTTATCAAGGTTTATATTCCTCGTCGACATTCTTTCATAACTGCAGCGTCATCATACGTGTGCGCTATAAACTTCAGGTTTACATGGAACTCTTTTAATTCTTCTGTTAAAGTGCGCCTTAAGCCTTTTGCAGTCAATTTAGAAACAGCAATGAATTACCTACTGGTGTGTCGTAATACCATAACAAATTGTTACATGCATGTTATATTGTTTCGTCGGGCTGCACAGAAAGAATGTTTCTTTTTTCTATTTTTTTTTTTTTTTTTTTTTGTAATATTATTCCCACAAACAAGATACATTTCTCACTTCACACGTTGTCAGGCAAATGTTTTTCTTTTTTCCTTTTTTTTTTATCATAAACAATTCTTAATTTTGTGCCTTCTTGCTGAGTAAGCCCCACAGCTTTCAGATGATGTGGTCCATATCTTCTCACTTCCAACTTAATAGTTAAACTTAGACGCGAAAATGGAGTCTTCATAATGTCCACTTTATTCATTGCCACAAAACAGATACGATTTTTTTGTAGCTTAGTTAACACAACTTTCCACTGACGAACAGAAAGGAAGCCATCCAAATTCAAACAAAGGGCAAAAACGTCCTCTAGTTAGTTATGCGTTCACCCCTCAACACCTGGTTCCTAAGAAAAGAGAGAATGCCAAGCGGAATGCAGAAATAAGAAGCAGGAATGTTAACCCATTTTGGAGAAAGACAAATATAAGTACTTTTAAATTTTTGCTGGCCCATAAAGGCATACGTTTAAATCACAAAATTTTCTCGGTTGGCCCATGAACTTCCCTCGCTAACGGAAAACCCGCATGTTACCGCTACTACAGTAGAGAAGAAATACGTTTATTCCGTAAGATACCATTAAGAACTACTCTGCTATAACTTGCTGTTTCCATGGATTTTTTGTTTAAATAGTTGACTTGGAGAAGAGAAAATAGTAAATAATTATTACATTTTCTTTTTTTTTGGGGGGGGCCTTATTGACGAGCCGTCCCTGTACTACACGATACGGTTTTATGAGTTTTGCATGCTGTTACATATATCTCTTTATTTCCTTAAGTTTAACAGTCGACCTGGACATCAAACCTAGTGATTTAATGCAAGATACAACAGAGAAGTATAAACTTTTTGTTTTAAAGTTCGCCTTCTTCAAAGTAGTCAATAAAATACCCGCTTATGATTCCTTCTACTACGTCAATATTAGCCAGTAAGGTTCAGCTTTACATTGCCTACAACGAGAAGACACTGACCGTGCATTTACTGCGGCTCTTGCAATGTTCCTTCTGAATCATAAATATGCAGTTTAACGATTGAGGTCGCAGTTGCGATTTCCCGGTATAACAGCTTTCAAGCTGAGAGTTTTATTTGATTTATATGAGTACGACCTTTTAGAATTAATGTAGGTAATAAATAGTGTTAAGACTGAAAGACAGATTTGGAACAAAAGAATTTTAGTTTCCTTCTATGAACGATGCAAATACAAGTAGAGGAAAAGGTGAATTAAGAAACAAGTTTGTATTATGAAACAGCTGGACTTTGACCAATAGGTTTATACTGCTATCTTGCTGAAACATTACCGTTAGGCACCCTGGTGACCGTCAGAACCTCTTGAGTTATAGTTTAAGCAGACATATTTTGGGTTCGAGAAATCAAAACTTTTGCTAGATAGGATTTTTTTTCTCGTCCCCTTACGAATAAGTGTGAGATGCTATTTATGTTGTATACGCAGTAAAATGACCGGACCTCAGAATAACTAGTTTATTCATTTTAAATTACTTCTTTGTTTAGATTTATTTGATAGTTTGGTAACTAGGTGGTAATATGAAACAAGGTGTGACATATTACAAACACTGTTTATTATTTCAGTTTTCACATTGCCAAGAAGAAAATTAGGACCTCAGAGAAGGGAAAATGCAACATATTTATTTGTGACTTTCGTTCTTAAACTCTTTCTTCTAATTTCTAAAGCCTATTTTAAAGATAATTTTAAACTTTGGTTTTGAATGTTGCATTTAAAGTATTAAACCATATTACAAAACTAATTAAAATAAATAAACACTCACAATAATAATAATAATAATAATAATAATAATAATAATAATAATAATAATAATAATAATAATAAAATTTGTTTTATTTTTATTTTAATAACTGTTTGATCAATATTCAATGTTATGTAGTATGATAAAATAATTATTGTCACTATTGAAACTAACTATATAGTTTTTTGTTAGATATGTGTGCTAACACTATTGATAAGTATTGTAGCAATAGCTATATTTTAATGTTATTTGTTTAAAATAAAAATATGTTCCATATAATTCGTCTCCTGTTTATATTGAACTTTCGTGCGCGAGGTTGGCCGGTAGCCGGCTCAAACGTGACGGTTTGCGAGTGCGCCGACTCCCAACAAAATTTGACTAGTATCAACGAACCTGAGACTCTAGCTTTCTTTTAAGTTACGTTGACACAACATAAAATTTCATTCAAAGTCACAATGTGTACCTTGTCAAGGACGTATATGTACCGATTTTCTCGTCTTGCAAGGGAGCTTGGAGTATAACATGATTTTATCCTTGTTCCAAAGTCCGCTGTTCTGTTAACGCAACATGGCAGTTTAAATGAAACCAAGCTTCGTCGATGAATATGGAACATAGATCCTTAATAATCCTTAACAAGCCTTAACATTCAATTAGAAATTATGACACTCGTCGTCATGTGGCTCTTTTGTTGTAATAAAGATTATGTGTGTTTCTATTTTAAAAGTTTTGTAGATTCACAAGATGTGTTTTCCTTCCTAGCCGTCGAAGAGATTCTTAGGGCTATGATATAATCTTTCTCCAATTAGTCTATTTTCGCCTCAGTAAGAACAAGCTGTTCTACCCTTCGCTACTTAAAGAGATAAGATCCATTTTCTTTGTAAGCTTACCAGTTACCGTCAACTTCTCCAGAGAGAGAAGGTACATCGAATTTTATTGAAAATCGTCTTTTAATCTCTAGGCACGAATTTGTAATAACTTATAAAATTTACATAAATATACTCTCTTGTAATGTGTATTTCTGTTAAAGTATTAATAACACAACATAGAACTTTTTACCTAGATACTGAAGCAGGAAATAATGCTGCCTATATTAATTTTATAACCTGAGGCTACAGAGTTATATTTATAAAGGCATTATATTTTATAAGGATAATTGTTATGTATAGGTATAAGAAAATCATTTAGAGATAGGTATAATAGAAATAGAAATAATTTGTAATTTGTAACATACAAAAGAGTTTTGTATACATTTTGTGTAAAATCTGTGAGAAAGACGAATATGTACCTGACTCTCCACTGACTGACCGCTCCTTAGACAAGGCTGAAGAAAGGGTAAACTATCTTTTGTTAGGTCACGAACCTTCTACCCAGGAAATACTTAGGAGTTGACAATAAGAGAAACATGTGGCCGTAACGGGACAGTATTTAACAAAGTCAGAGGTAGCAATAATTTAAGAGAAAATGAAAATGTCAGAACGGAGACGAAAATGTTTTATTACAGGAAAGCCGAAAACACGTGCGTTATCTCCGGGAACATTTAGGACTACAAACTAAGGAAGGCAAAAGATTTTCAATAGAAATCGGAATGTAAGGAAAGGGCCGAAATTTATGACAGCTTGTTCTGGGAAAATTCAAGTTCGTGGGAAGACGTTAGATCAGGGGGGAAAGAATAATTCTAGCCAATGGTCTTCGGATAAAAGTTAACGAATCAGGAGAACTTAGTTACCAATAAATAAGTTTAGGATAGCCAATAACGAGCATGTAACACAGAAATAGATAAAATACGAGGGAATTTAATTTAGCGAAAGGCGTGGCGATGTAGTAGAAAAACTAGAGTACAGAAGTCAGAGGGGCACTCGGGAGACACATACACGCACTCGCAGAAGTCAGTCATTCATACATTCGGACATTCTCTCGCACATTCAGACCTTCGCAGGTGGAGATTCAGGCATTCGGTAGAGACACATTAATAGATTCAGAGGGACATTCAGACATCCAGATATTCACTCAGGAAGCCAGTCTAAGTGTGTAGTGAGGTCAGCTACGAGCCGTCAGGAAGTAACCTGCCAAATTATTAAATAAAGTAAATGTTCAAACAGTGCCGGACGTATTAATACACCGAACAATCTCCTTCCCCCCCTAACGACTTTCAAGTCGTTAAAAACAGTCCAAATTTACCCTGAGAACAAATCCATCAAACCCCCCATAATAACCGTTCCAATACACACTTTAAAATACAACACAAAAAACACGCCTTTCTTTATACCTGTACGAGCTCTGACTGAATGAACGTGGGAGAAACAAGAAAGAATTAGTGAGAGACAACACGTACCTCGGCCATCAGTAGTACAACCGCACGATTGGGCAAGCTGATTTTCGAAGGCCCTGTACCATGCCAAAAGAAAAAGGTTGTTTATATTACCAAACCTAAATAGCCTGCATTACATTAATCCAATATTAACAGTTACCATAAGTCGATTCACGTTGTGGCGCACACTCAAGGCAGATCTGCAGGTTTGCTTGATCAGATTATATCAAGATGCATGACAGCAGAGTTTATGGTTTCTCTCGACTCAAAATGTTGTAAAATGTTGCAAAAAGTAGATATTTGTAGATTAGGAAAGCTGTAACAAGAACTTCTATTTCCGATAGTGAGTCAGTTTGTGCACATCAAAATAGCGGAGTCGTTGGATGAACCTGATATACAGATTCTAGTTTTCTGCACATCTCACTTTCTCACGTACAAGAGTGCTTTGAAGCGTGATGAAAAATGAAAGAAAAAGAAACACTAGCAAATATTTTAGATGGAAAATACTAATTTTATCCCCCAAAATGGTCTCCATCGAAGGCTTAATTCAAGGCGTTTTGTATTTATTCATCCTACATTAGGACCAAAATAGTTCATTTTCTTAAAATTCGGGAAGGAGTCTATGACATCGATGGCAACCAGTTCGACAAACATTTCTAAGTTTAAGTTCGGAAACAGTGAGAATATTTATGGCATTCAAACACATTGAATAATAGACTTATGCTATTGTTTCTTTCATTTTCGAATAATTTACCCCACTTGTTCTTTCGGGGAGGGGGGAAGAGTGACCATAACCTTCCGAACTCAACAAGTCCGCCTACCTCGGCGCACTTCAGCCATTTGTTATTCATTGCTTTAACTGCCGCTTCAACTCAGGCGTGTGTCTGTCGTACATCTAATTTGCAGCAGTCCGCTGGTTCTTCGTAAAATTGACAGTTTGTATTACGTCTTTTGTCGCGATTAACCCTAGTCGACTACTCCACACAACCGGCTCCCGTGTTGCATTCAACACACACGATGTGTTGGTGGCACGAGGAGGGAAAAGGATAGCTGAGATTTGTATCTCATGGGACATTGGATAGCGTGAAGCAGACCAGCACATGGCGTATCCTATTTGACATTTTCTTAATGGTGTTTAAGTCCCTTTTAACTACAGAGGATCACAGGCGGTCGACACTGGTGATATATGAGATAAAATGATAAATTGGCACAGAAGTTTTTTTCAAAGGAAGGGAACTTTCCAGGTGTAAGTTTAGGGTACCTCCCTGGCATTCGCTAATTATGACTGAGGAAAAACTAGAAAAAACCCTCATTCAGGGAGGATGGTCCTCGTGGGAAATGCTCCAGACCTCCCCGCTCACGAGTCTGCGCCTTAACGACCTCGGCCACTGTGACGGTTTTTAACGTCATTTATTATTTTATTTGCATATAGGTACAGAGCGCTCCTTATATTGCCGGGCCGCGAATTGCGCGTATGTTTGCTCCGCGCACTATTACACTGGGGTGTAAATGAGAATTCTCTGTACTCCAATACTATTGTTCTGTGAGGCGACATTACCATTTAAATTAAACCATACCTCAGCTGAGAAAATTATTACATGTGGGTCAACTGTACCTTAAACGATATTTTGTAAAATCAGAAATTTACTCATATTTCGTCGTTACGAGGTTGTAATTCATGAACTATAATCACTCTATGGGGTTTTAATTTTAAAAGTTTAGCAGCTCTATGATTAGAGGTTTTTGAAACATCCACTTGCTGTGAAGACATCTTGGAGACTTCTTTGTAGAGCGTTTGAAGGATGCACCAATTTCATATTTTTTTTTCGTCCATCAGAACATATCTTATTCGCTTCTTAGGTTTACCGATCCCGCTGTCTTAAAGTTATTAACCAGACATCTAATAGTTTCTCTACTTGGAACTGAAATACCAGGAAATGTCTCCTGAAATTATCTACACGCCTATCTACATGATTCGGGTTTTACGTATGCATCGTACATAAAAATTCTTTGTTCAAGCGTGAATTTTTCGATGGGCAACTCAGTAGACTAATAAGAATAATCTAATGTAATTCACACCAACATAAATGCCTTTCACTTTTGAAATGCCCAATGAACACCTCTAGTGTTTAAAAATGGAGCATAAGGCAGCAACTGACAAAGTATAACACAGCTGATAAACGTAGCCTTGAGCAGGTCATTCACCGCTAGCGCTCTACTGGAATAATCCGAGGTCACTGCAGCGCAAGAGAACTACGCATTTACGCCATCTATGGCCGGTTATAAATAGAACGCATTAATCAAGTAGATTTAGGAGCAATCTGTGTCGGATAATTTAAAGCTCGGATATCAAATGATGCCCAAAGTCGAGCCGAAAATACCCACTAAATAATACACACATACGTACCATCGCTAATTAATTGCAGTACTGCCACAGCAGAAGTTCTGAAAATTCTCCCAAGATCGTCGCTTCCTAGTCGCATCTTCCTCCCTTATTAACGTCCTTGATTGTGCTTTAAGTTCCTCGTGCGCGCTTCTTAGTATCTCCCACGTGCTTATCTCCTGCAATCCTTACCTTCCCGAAACATCCTTCTATATTATATTGACTGCGCACACGCCCCTATACAAGGGATTTTAGCTTCCAAGTTATCAAACATTTTGAAGTAATTTGTTCATTGTTTATTTAACTCAAGTTTACAATTACGAAATTGTAAATTTCATAACATATTACAAGGAACTCGCGATACTTTGGAAACTTCATGACACTCAATTCTATACGTATCTTATAAAACATAATATTTACAAAGGATTTGCTCTCTTATTTTTTATGCATTTTCCTGCCAATGATTTTCTTTCGCAGTGGTTTCTTCTAAGAAGCACTTTTCTCATTTTTATAAAAATTTCCAAACCACAATATAAGCAGGTATATAAGAAGTTTTAGGCTATTGATCTTGCATCTTCTTTTTCCCAATGCCTGCCTTAATGACCTGCTAATTTAGCCTTGCATACTGCCATGCGTTTCTCCTTTAGGTAGCACCTCAAGTTTTAACATATGAATAAAATTGTATCCTATCATCAAAGTATTAGCTAACACAATTACATTAATTATATACAATATACTATACTATATTAATTAATATTAATAATTAATATATCGGATGGTTGACTGGCTATCAACGACCCGTGTCAAATTCCTGCGAATTAGGATATAACACCGTCAAACACTACATTGAAAGGATCTTTCGCATGCGTTTTTAGCCCACGGTTAATAATTGCGAATTAGGATATAAGTCAAATATAAGTCGAATTAGGATATAAGTCAAACACTACATTGAAAGGATATTTCGCATGCGTTTTTAGCCCACGGTTAATAATTGCGCACCCAATCCTACACAGCCTTTTATATGGAATTTTTCGTTTAGAATGTGATACATATACTCATGATATCATACTTTGTGGTAACCTTAATTTTGCGTCCGGAGCATACTATTTCTTCGGTGCGTGTACTGTCACTTTTAAATCAATTTATTGAGAAATAAACAGCGTTCAAGGATGCCCGGCTCAGCAGTCAACTTCTTAAAACAATGCATGTAATTGTTTTCTCTCTCTTTTCTTTTCTTTCTTTCCATTTACAAGATACTCAGACAAGTCTTTCAAAACCCAGTGGGTTATTGCTGTCTCTGACCCCAACTTCCTCACTTTTCAGCTTTTAACAGAGATATAATCAAATACACTCTTATTAGGGTGCTGCAGTGTAAGGGGCTTCTCGCATGTGATGCATCCCTCACATTATCACGTCCTTGCGAAAACGCGGGGTGATATGACAAGATACCGTAGACCTTCATTGTATTCTTTTAGCGTGTTTTCACACCGCTACTTCAAACCTTTGTAGGTATGTGTCCGTTTGTAAGCTCTATAATACCATCAGTAGTAGCACTGACTAGGCATGTCTTTCCTCTGCTAGAAGTGCTTTCACTTGTGATGAATAAATTGCCACCGTATTATTACAAACCTCTAAGGTTAAAAACATTTTAAGCTTCACGGCCGGCGCTGTTATTATTGAAATTTATCATTACCGAGTATTTGTCATTGTTTAATAATTAATTATGGTTACAACGAATCCTTCCGTTAGTGTTTGTTCTTCAAGACATTTCTAGTAGCAGTTATTTAGAAGGAGCCTAAAATGTAATTCAGAAATCTCCCTATTGGTACTAAGTAAATATATTTTATTGTATCTGCATTATAGTATGAATATCGATATCAATAAGCAGCATAAAAATAAAATTGATCAGTTTCGTATGTATCGATTTTGGTGTTTGTGGTCTTCAGAGACTATAAAATGTCTGGAACCCGTATCTGACCAGTAAACGAATGCGCAGTCGGTGGTCACTCTCGAGTCATATAATTAAAGTGATATTAAATCTAATTATACGGTAAAACGCATATTTCATCTAGTGGCTACGTGTTTCGTGAAAAGGCAAGGCTGGGAATTGGAGCGAATGTTCACAGCTCGTGTGTGCCAATGAATAATTAATAAAGTGCTACTCTCGGAGACTCCGTTTTCTAGCCGGAATAATTTTTCATTTCGCCAGCATAATATACGGCTTGCGTCCCCTTCTAATGGTCAGATATTACGTCAACTGGTCCAACCGGGCGAGGAAAATAAATAAGGGAGCGTGAGTAGAATTAATGGCCATCACATTTTGGGGAATAGGGCACGCGAAAACGTTTCTCTTCTCTTTCATTCTCCACACCCCTCCATACCTTTCCTCACCCTTCTCCAATGTATGCTCTAAACCCCTCCTGTATGTAAGTTACTTCCGTTGGGCGTGGTCTAGAATATGAGATAACGACGCGTCACAAGGGCTGGACTCCTCCAAGTCAGACATTTTCTTTCATATCCAGAGAAGTGAAGTGTGGGGACTTAAGCCGTGGACTTTCAAAAAGCTTTTTTCGACCTGCTGTGCTAATAAAAGAAATGTACTCCTAACAATGCATTTGCTAGGTCTGGGGACTATACATTTCATATTTGCATTTCATTTACACATTAAGAACCCAATTCTGATCTCAAATGGTATCGTGTTAAGCGTGTTTTAACAAACAGCTATAGACAACAAAACATATTTCGGTTATCTTGTCATAAGATTAACAACTAGAACCCGGAGGTTTACGATTTACAAATCAAACCTTAAAATATATGAAAACATATTTAGGTCATCATATGACCTAAAATGTTTTTCGCTAAATTTCTACCATTTTTCTTCTTTTAGAAAGCTAAACGTTTACTTTGAAATTCCAACATATGTGTTAATTTTTACTTAATTTTAAAAAGAATTTAATGAACATGCAATAATATAAAATATTAATAAAATAACATTAAACAATGATGGCATTCACACAGAATTTAATTAGCAAATAACAAATGCTTTCACTCAGCATAGATTTGTATCGGAAAAAGCTCAGCTTTTTGGACGTGCACAGTTAAGGTAAATGAAAGTAATACTGCTGAATCCAAGCTTATACCCATCAAATTTTGTCGGCTGATCATTAAAATGTCACCAATCTTGGAGGTGTAGAATGCTACTTACTTTCCATAGTTAGCGAGTTAAGCGAGGTACCCTGAAAATGCAGCAGTTTAAGGTGGCTCACGAAAAATCGGCCCCCCTTCGTGAATAAAATCGGGCATTGTAACTTATGTGTCAACCTAGTAGGACTTCTAAGCATCCGTGCTTGAATATCTGCGAACGCGGCAGACGCGTG
The DNA here is from genome assembly GCA_030762175.1 of Metallyticus violacea. NCBI lineage: Eukaryota > Metazoa > Arthropoda > Insecta > Mantodea > Metallyticidae > Metallyticus > Metallyticus violacea. The sequence goes on along the minus strand of CM060845.1, from coordinate 34,187,734 downwards.
AATGGATGGGCTCAGTTTATTTTCGCAAATGCCCTTATACGCCACTTTTTCACCAAAGCTTGTAATCTTCTCTATGCAGGAACATTAGCACCAGGAAATTTGGTTGCAAAAGCCTCCCGCATTTCCTTAATAAAAATGATGAGCATGTAACCTCCACTATTACACTTATTTGTTGCAGAGAATATATTCGCATTGTACAGTTATGAGTACTTCCTCACGGTGCAAACAGTTTCCTCGTGTTCAAATAGCCACCACTTATGGGTTGCGATATCACAATTTCCTTTTCCTGTCTCTTTCAAACTCTTCATTATCGACTCGCCGTGCCTCTGTGTGTATGTCCCATTTTGCCTGGGTGATATTTCATAGGTCCCCCAGTATGCGGATCCAAAATATGCCCCTTAATGTGCGAGGACAGCACGAGTTTGGGATAATAATTATTGGAAAACCCAGCCTATAAGTATACCTGAATAAACGGCCATGTCTTCATTGTTACAAGAGCTATTCCAGGAAAGGTGCAAACAAATCTGCTACCTACAGAACCGCGTGGACAACTTGGAGGTCAATAATAATTTATTACTTTAATTCAAAAATCATAAAAAATAAAAATGAACATACCTTTACCTAATTTTGAAAATGTATGCAAACATGTTCATAGAACCAAAATATGATTCATATAGCCAAATATGCAAAAAGTTTTTAATTATAAAGTACTATACAGCATGTATATTAGGTATGGGAAAAAGGCACTGGGAAAGTATGTCAAATGTCATAAACACATACCTCCTGTGACAAATCTCTGAAATTGTAATTTTGCAAAAATATGTTCTTGGAATAGAGCGCGGAGTAGAGTTAAGATCAGTGGTACCAAATAGTTGGATTCAAAAATCTTTGGGAGTTGAACCATATACTAAGGGTTAAGGTGGAATGTGGAACAGCTAACATCATCAAGCATATTTGTGGGCGGTCTGAAAAGATCTCCACCTAATAGTAAGAGAACGAATTTTAATTTTCATTTGTAAACAGTCTTCCTTGTTCCAAGGAGCGTTGCAATATCATTCCGCCTCTGAAATGGTTTTCCGGTAGGTCTACAAAATAATCCTCTACAGCTGCATGCCATTTGATTTGATGAGAAACTGACCGGAAAGGAAGAATTTGACTTTTGAGAAAACAGGAGGAGGTCAGAGGGACCCAAACCTAAGGAGCAGGTTTGATGCGTCATTTTATTTTAGATTTTAGAGGGAAATAATTACAAAAATAGCATTAGTGAATAACAGAAACATGTATTATAATGTTATTAAGCACAAAATATGTTATTAAGGGCAAAAGTACAGAAATATATCATGAAACATATACAAGAATATCAATCTTCATATTTTCTCCTCGTAACTGACAGGAAAAGTTTAGTTTTTCTATTCTTCACAGTAGTTGAAATTGATATCTCATAAAACTCTCTGTGCTCTTCAGGAAGAAATGGCAAAATGGACGAGAGCTATTTCTTTTTTCAACCAATAAACTGGGTTGATCTTGTTGTATTCAACCACTGATTTTCCTCTCTTTAAAACTTCAAAAACCCTCCGCCTTTCCAATGGTGAATATGCTCTTTCAATAACTATTTTAGATGTATGAGATCGATATCTTTAAGTACTGTATATTTTGAAATGTTGTGCTTATTTAATGTTAACAGTAAATCAGAAATATTCTTAAAATTAAAGAAAGCACTTAACTCCATTGGAACTACATGAAAAGGGTTTATAGCCTTACTCTGCAATCCTAAGTAAATCTTGGAAAATAAAGGCCTTACTTACCCTTCTTCTTTTCTCTGTAATAACAAAATCTCTATCGTTACTCAAAAAGCTATGGTTACCTACTAAATATTTCTGTACTATAAATATTTTATTTTAAAAAATATTATCATAGCATGGCAGTTAGAACACCAGATGACAGCATAGCATGTACATTTAGAACTGTGCTATCTGCTAACTTCATCTGGTATAGGCACTTAGAACACGACTAGAAATGTGCATCTGAACACATAGAACGTACTTTGAAATAAAACAATTAAATTTAACAATGGCACTTAGAACGTTTAATATTTCCACTCTTCAATTCGTACTTCAAGTTTTTTCATTAATCATCGTTAAAACACTTCTTGAGCAAGTCTTGATGAAAAATGTTTTTTTCGAAGACATTTGCCCACCAATTTGTTTCACCCAGTTGATATAAAAGACTGGAAACTTGCTTTCTGGTTGTGTAATTATATTAGAAGGTGTTCTTTAGCGTCCCAAAAGACTCTTGTCATAATCTTTCCTGCAGATGGGACAGACTTTGCATTTTGGGGGCTAAATAGTTGGTTTCCGTCCGTTGTTTTGATTATGAATGTCGTCCTGTTGCTGTTAAAATGCTCCAGACATTGTTGCGATATTTTCATAAAATTACGCTTTTGATCTGCTGTTGCATGTTTGGGGTGTCCTTCACATGGAACATGTTCAAGACTGGTACTAGGTATTTAAGCGTTGAAAATGAATGTGAATTTTTATGTATGAATTTCTTTTTTAACATCAAAATGTCTTTCTCAAAGAACTATACCATTGCACAATACATTTTATAGAATATTCATAACACGTCTGATTTCAAAAACTGTATAAAATAAAATATTTCAAATACTGGTGTGATATTTTAAAACGAATGCTTAAGACAGATGTAGCATCATAAAAAAAGTGCAGAGGATACTTCGTATTTCAGCCTTGCTCAACGGCTGGCCGTTTGTGTCTACACTTTAATGAGGGTTTGGGACGAAGGGTAATGTGAAGGATTCACGGTCGGTGAGGCTCAGATCTCTCCCAAGAAATTCAATACCAAACCACCGTTACACCTCGCTTGGCACTTTTGCTTGCAACGGAACCAACGGAACGAAATGAGAGAACGGAAAATTTGGAGAAAGTAATAATCATTCCAGCATTCGCCTAAGCTACATAGGGAAGTTACGAAATGACCAAGATTGGGATGGCAGGCGCCAAGGAATTTGAACCCGGAACCTCCCGGTTGCGAGTAGCCTACCCGCTCGGTTACCTGCCAATACAATAAGAGCCAATAAACATATTTCAACCTAAACACCGATAAAGTAATTTTGAAATGAATTAGCGTAATTATATGAAACTGAAAAATTCAAATATCGTTACAAAATATCCATCCAGATATTATTTTATATGACATTGATTTGAAAAATATTTATGTTTAGAAATGTCTATTACTAAATAGCTGTCACATTACTCTCTTGTAAAATATATTGAAATACAACTAAAGCTGGTTTATTCATATAAGAACTTAAGTTGCCAAAAGAAGTCTTTGTGCTGATTTCAGCAGGAAGAAGAAAACTAAGGCTCAGGAAAACAGGGAATAATTAAGAGAAAAAGGAAGAGGAATATATAGACATGGAATAATTGTTGAATAAACATATTTACAAATAAAATATATAAATTTAACTGGAAGTTTCGCTATTATTGTATTCTTAGAGTTTCTAGCATTTCTCATGAAGCAGAGAATATCAGCGGCAAATAAACAAAATATTAATTACACTAACATCTGCGCCAATGCACACACAAGATTTCGACATCCACTGCATTTCTACAGAAACAGCACAACTTGCTTCTTAAGAGAACGGCGTTTATAAGAGCAGAAGGCTGTCGTTAAACATCACTGTGATCATACAAGAGGAAAATAAAAGAGGTGCCGCCAGCACTCCAGATGTGCCTAATCCTGCATTCACAAGGGTGAGTGGTTGTCGACAGAAATCTCAGGGATTAGTGCCCTTCTACCAACCAACAAGATTACCTTCAAAAGCATATACAGTTGAATACTTCAACGCTCTGATGGCAGGATTTTCGAGAGTCACTTCCTTTATTCACGGTCCGCCTTAAAGAGGCAATTTGTCAGTATGTTATTTTATTTAAAGAGTGTTCAGAATCTAAAACAACGGTTGCTGGACAAGAGTCAACGTGGGGCTAACTGAAGTTTTGACTGTAGCTGTCAATAAAGTTCTTGCTTCTTCTTGGTTGAAATGACAGCCGCAAATTTAAATTTTTGTGGATGAAGTTACCTAGAGGAGATTCTCAAGTCATAGTACATGGCGAGTAGCTGTAACAAACAAGTATTTTCGGTGGTGTTTATTTTCATTCATAGTTACTCCAAAAGTTTCTTGGCTGTGTCTGTCTACGCTTGCTAGGATATGAAATAAATAGAACATACAAGGGCATTCAAAAAGTAATGGCATTAATGGTGTATATTACTACTCCAATCTTTGGAATTTTGTATTATGTTATAGAATTCTCAACCTATAGTGGCTACCATTGGTGATACGTAAGCTATTGCCGGGTGGTAGGTAAACATTTTAGCAAATAAGATAATTTAATATTTGTTTACAAACAAACAATATTTGTCAGGGCTACTATAACTAAACGGAAACAACATATTTTACATTATCATAAAACGTTTTGTGTGATACTGTACAAAAATAATGCGCAAGTTCAATTTTAATTCTACGACAATGACAGAGCGTAACTCGAATATATCTGAACAAACAATAATGGGAACATTTTGTCGCTTGTTTAGCTGCGAGATGTTTTTACAGTGAAGAAAACAGTAAAGGCATTATTGTTGTCGAATGCAAGTTTTTATTTGTTATATAGTATTTGTTAAATTCAGAAGTAAACCAGAATATGAATAATTGGTTAATTAAAGAACTCTGCTCGTAAAACTCAAAGGAAGAACTGAGCGTACGCGGGGTAAATATTGCCCCTCTGCCAGAGGCTCTGCTTCTACTAAGCATTGAACAGAGAACATCATTGTATAGGAAAGCAACAAAAATTCCTGTACACAAGCAATATTTAAGTACAATATAAACTATCATATGATTTCACACATATTGGAAATGGAAAGGAACCCACCCCAATGCCGCAGTGTGTGATTTGTCATGAAATACTTTCATATCATTTGATGAAACATTTCCTTCTGAAACGTCATTTTGACACAAGCATGGTGATTTGAAACACAAACCTTTTGAACATTTTCAGGAAAAACTATCACATTTGTCATAAAATAACCTCGTTTGCAGGAATATAACATAAAGACTCTAGAGTCACCTTATGAAGTCAGCTTAAGACGGTAAATCTCACACGGTCGGAGAGTCATTAATATTACCAGCACCTATAGACAGATTAAAACGATGTAGGGGACAAGACAGGAAAACCACTTGAAGTAATTCCATTATCTAATGGCACCATATCCCGAAGAGTTTTAGATTTGTCTGCAATTGTGCAACGGTTAATGGAAAAAATTGCGCTAATCAATATTTTTTCATACAAATTGGATGAAACTGGAAATTACTAACATGAATATGACCATCTTCTTACTTACGTCAGATTTATAGATGAGGAAACAGCGAAGGAAGAATTCTTGTTTTGCGAACCTAACTGTCTGCTCGAACAACTTCAAACGAATGTCTATGATCTCAGAAAAAGCTGTAATTTTGTGTGTATATGGTTGTAAATATTTAACTTTATGGATGTGGATTTTATTCTCTAATTTATATAAAAAAAACAAGTACGGAACTAAACTGAATGATGATCCCGATTTAAGACTAAATTTTATTAAATTAAAATCGAACGATAAATAATTGTGTTTACCTAAACAAACACAACCTACGCACTGAAACAAAAGTATGAGTCAGAAATTAATTACATTTATAAAGTTAATAGCTTTTATTGATTGTAAGTATGAGTAGATACTAAGTACCAGGAACATATGTTCAAGTTTGTTTATGTATTCAAATTCATTCGCTATACTTTAACCTTAACAAAATTGACATTTAAGATATTTCACGGCAATCCAACTGAACACGAGATCAGTAAATCGATCAGTGAAAGAGAAAATCTAGAAATGATGCTGCAGATGGTGTACACAATCTTCGTTATTTCAGAATATGTTTTACGTTTTCTATAGTTTTGATGTTAATGTTATTCCTCTGATACACACTTTATCAATGTAAACGTAGATATATAACAGTTTACGAGAATAAGCAGAAACTTTCAACAGAAAATTGATGATGCAAATTGTGAAAGAACGAGTTAGCAACCAAAATCTATTTAAAGTCTTATATAATATTGTTTTTTATTGTCTTAATTTGTTTATTATTAATTATTTATTCAAATATCTTATGTAGAGTATAACATTGAAAATTTTCAATTCAATTAATTTTTCTAAAGAAATAAAATTATTAACCTTAATATCGTTAAGGAGTAAAATAAATATATCTTAAACAGAATAAAAAAGAAAATTGATTTACAATAACTTAATACAAAGTATTTTGTAATATCAGTTGAGCAAAAATATAGACATTTAAAGAACAAACGTTTTTAAAATTAATATATAAGCAAATAATCACATGTAGAATTAATAATAAATAAATGATCTATAGAGAGGAAAAGGAGAAAGGAAGGGCAAAGAAATCATGAGCAATTCATGTGAAAAGGAGCATAGCTTACAAAGAAGTGATTGAAAAAAAACTGACGCAGGTATTTAGGTATGGAGAAAAAAAAATATGAATAAAAGAAAATACCTGAATATAAAATTATACATAACTTATTTGGTACACTCATTTTCATTAACACTGTTCTTAGTTTAGACTATTCCACATTCTGTAAAAGGGAAAGGCATAATAGATGAATGTCCTTGAGGTACACCTGCCAGGGACTTAGCAGACACGTACTGTCGTCCATAACAAAATTTGAATAAATAGTTATTCATTATTAAATATGAACTCAAAGGACTTCTATATTACAAACACGTTAGCATTTGGGATTATAAAAACAGCACCTAATTAGATCTACGTCCTAGAATGGGTTTAGAAAACTATGTTCGTATCTATGGAGAAGTCAGGGCCGTCCTTTTGGAGTGAGCAGAGCTAGACTGCATGTTTATGCTTAGCAAGTGACAGCGCTAGTATTTATGAAACACCATTAGAAACATTTATGAATACAATTTATGGGAACAAAATACGTGTTGAGTAATATTGCTATTCAACGTGTACTGCTTACTGAAGTCCCCGCGACATAACAGTTATTGAAAAATCATTTAATTGGTACACATAAATCACTTAACACGTTGTACCATTAGCATATACAACATTGTCACTGATTGCGTGTAATGAAGGTCTACATATTAATGTAATAAATTCGGCAGAATATGGGTGACATGCTTAAAATATTCATATTCTTTAAATGCATATATGCATATGAAGATTTTCCATGATGAAATTCGATATCTTGGAATTAAAGGGGTTAGACGATTGATATCTAAGGGAAGAAATTAGAAAATAGCTTTATGATTACCATAATAAATACCGTTGTAATCAACCATCTTTTAATAGCATCGGTTCAGAGATTTATTTCTAATATTATAGGTGAATAGAAGCTATTTGTTAATCAATTTATAATTTTCCAATTTAGGTATCAGCGAAAGCAAAGATGAATTTATTCCAAGAAATATTAATTACTCAGAATATTGAAGCTCTATAAATTACAATATAGACAGGATAACGTATAGTAGTTATGGTGTAAAAATGTTAAGAACAGATGGACATAAGAAAAGAATTGCTGGGTATAAATATGAAAACGACAAGTTGGTTCTCTTAACTTTTTGTAAATATTAAAGTGGTTTTAATTAGTAATTTCGTTTGATATTAAAGAAAACAGGTTGAGTGTTGCAACTTTACTTTATATTTCGACATTATTACCTTGAAGCTCAACCTGCACCAAACATTTCTCAGGTTTGTGATTCCTCATGGAAGTAAGTTACTTCGAGGCCCCCAAAATACTCGTTTGCCCCTGTATGACCTATCATTTTACATATATTTATGTCCAGATAGGAAAAATTTGAGTTTTGGGAAAAGGTGGTAGTCTGAGAGACCAAAATCAGATGAATAAGGTGGATGCGGAAGCATTTTAAATCGTAGTTCGGTTAGTTTGCCCTTAATGGCGTGACTTGAATGCACCGGCGCATTGCCATTTCCGAAAGTTTTTAAGAAAACTCTTTTTACGTCCAAAAAAACTGAAGCCGCCACCTTTGCCTTCCGTTTTCTTTGTAGTCATCTCCTCTCGTGTGGATCACTGCTGTTCCGTTTACGGTGTATAGTAATGAATCAATGTTTCGTCCATAGTCACAAAACTCGGTACATAAAATCGATTCAATTCTTCTTAAACATTTCCAAACAGTCGGCCGATGTTCATAAGTATTTCGTTTTTGCACCAGAGTAGAAACGGCACCCATCTTACGCAAAATTTTTCCTTATGTAATAATTAGGCAAAGTAAAAAAAAAAGTTGAAATACCGGTGACCTATGCTAATTCGTGCACTTTCACTCATCTGTCAGCCAAAACAATATCGTGGGCTTTATCGATGATTTCTGGCCTCACAGCTGATTTTGAAGCTCCAGGACGTGGTGCGCCTTCCAAGCTTATTCCGCCAAGTTCGAACTCATTTTCTCAACGTCGGACATTTTCATAGGAACAACATATGTCACCTAATGTAGGCCAAATCCTGTCATTAATTCCCTTTGCTGTTTTCCGTTCCAGAAAAAAGAATTGAACCGTACCATAAAAAGGCCGGTCTTAACCGTTTTCACTGTTACTCAAAACACTTGTATTCAAACAACCGCCAATAAATTAAACAAGAATCACCTGTAACTGTAGAATATTGATACATAAGAAGCAAACTTTATGATCACATATACAGATGTAACCGTTGCCCTCTATTAGTATACAAACGAAGTTACTTATAAAGCCACTCTAGTAAGAATAAATATAAAAATGTTCCTCATTAGACTAAAGTTACATATTAACTGACAGATACAACGCTTATGAGGTCATTTTCAAAAGTCGCACAAACTGAATGTCATTTTCTTACATAATCACCACACTTTGCAAACAGTTGTACCAACATTTTACTGCAATGGAAATATTTTTTGTATATTCCCATTATTATATATATATATATATATATATATATATATATAGTTATTCATGAATGACAAATAATAAATCCCAAAAATATTAGAATGAGCTCAACTAAACCAATTAATACCCCACTATTTGCTGACCGAATCTAAGAGTGATCTGCAAGAGAATGTAACAAAGTCAAATTAAGTTTTAGAAACCGTCAACAAGAAAATCTCTATTAATACAACTAAAGCGATGGTTATAGAAGGAAAGTATAGTAGAAGAACTAAAATCGTAATAAAGGATCAGATAATAGAACAAGTGATTAATTTTAAATATCTGGAATAAGACCTATCAATTTATAATTTGAACCAAGATCTAGACAACAATGTAATAAAATGGAACTGTATCAATAGATACCTACTTGGGAAATTTAATGAGGAAGGAGGTCAAACTCAGGTTGTAGGATATTGTATCGAAACAAATACTTCTCCCTAGTAATGAAAATGGGGGTAATGAGGAAAAAAGACAAAAATCTCCGAAATTATATTTATGATAAGATTATTAGGAGTGTCTCTAAGAGATAAACTGAGAAGTACAGACATAAGAATGTAACTGGATGTAAGAAATAGTATGATACAAGAGGTAATTCACTACCAAAAGAACCGGCAAGAGTATATCAATCCTATGTCCCCTGACAGACTACTATTGCAAGCTTTTCTTCATGAACCAAATGGAAGACGGGATATAGGATGGCCAAGAAATAGGTGGAAAGATTAATTCAAAGTATAAAATATCTTTCCATGGAAGGGGTAAACCCAATCATTGGAAAGACAGAAGGAGAAATAAATGTAATGATTGCGACTGTGATCAGGAATACCGCCTTTCTTTGACATCAACACTCCAAACTTTTTCTCCTATCGAAGCAAATACAAAATAATCGAGGAAGCAACATCAGTGATGTAACAACGAAGTATCATCTCGGAATGTCAACAGTTAGAGCCTCAGTGTGGGGATATTCGCTATCACGAAGAAGAGGAAAAGCTTTAGACTAAGTCCTGTCGCCTCAACATAAATTACTGACTCCAGCACTGTGTTGACTGTTTCAACTTCTTGCTAATATGCCCCAAAATTACTTCTTTCATATCCCAGAAGAGATCAACTGAATCTTGCTGGCAAATGGCTGACCCCTGAATTGTTTCCTGGTAGAGGAAGTTTTGTGACACCATTTTAGACTACCTCTTGATTTCGGCCTCATAGTGATACACCCAGGTTTACCTGTAACAATACGAGCCAGAAAGTTATTTTTTCCCCTTCATCATTATACCAGTCAAAAAAGGCTATGGAATTCTGCATACGAATCAACATCGTTCGTCAGTAAGCTCAGAGCTGGCGATATTTGAAAACCTTCGTGACAATAATACTTATGCGAATCTGAAACTGCTAGACAATTCCCTTGCCACAACTTCTTAAGAAACGTGTCTGTTATCACGAATAAAAAGTCAGCCTGATGAACGTTCTTATCAGCGATGGCCGTACTGGGATGGCCAGAGCATTGCTTATCACGTAGTGATGTTTGCCCATTTTTAAACACTTATACTCATGTGGTTGCAGCGTTGTTCTATGAAGAACATTCACACACAGAAATCTGACAATTGCTTGTTGCTTGTATATGGCGCAAACAGCTAAGAGCGTCGCTATTTTTATCACACCTTGTCCACAATTTTTCAAAGAATACATCTACTTGCGCAGGAGTCTGAAATACCTGGGATTTTCGTTTCACGAGTAGTAATAATTGCTAGTGTTACTTGTTGAAATAGGACAAATGTTATATATTGGTAAAAAAAATATAAGATAGCTTAATAAAAATGAATAAATAAATTACAACTGAAATGGGGTATTTCTTGAAAATACAAGAAGATATTGACCTTTTTAAAAAATGAAAGTGAAAATTTAATTTCTTCATAGCCGAACAAATATTTCAAAACCATATGGAAATTTTGGTACGTCAGTTTTAAAAATTTACTTCAGCAACCATGCATTGCTTACATACCAGTATATTTTTAGAATGTAATAAAGCTTTATCTGAAATTAATTTACCATAATAATCAAAGCGATTAGGATACTCATTATGGATCTTCGTTTTCAGCAACATTCGCAGCAATTCCAACACTCATAGAAATTGTCAACAGTGCCCCCATTATAAGTCCCACACACTCAAAGAACAGAACACAGCGAACACAATGTACTGTTTACAGGCATCCTAAAGACACGAACAGACAGAACTATTTTCTTCTAGTGTCTCTGAGATTACACATTGAGACAAAATTTAACGTTTTAGACCCAGAAAGTTATTTGGATTGACAAATTTTGTTTTGAGTTATTTTTTCCCTGTTTTCCCTTTTTCTTTCCTAATTTTCCTCTCAGTTCTTGCAGTATTTTAATTACGCGATTTTTTAACACACTGTGCCTTCAACTTTGGGTATTTTCCATAAAACCGTTAATGGAATTAACGGATCAAGCTCAGTACCTGAAAACCAGAAATCACAACGATCAGTCCTGGTTTCATATCATTCTATGTTTTCGTAGATAATAAAGATGATTTCTTATGGTAAATACCCATTTGTCTGCTCTCCTTCCTCCATTTTTCCAATTAAGTTTATACACTCTTCATTGTACGAAACATAGCTTTAACTAGAGGTTGTGTTAAACTTATTGAATTGGAAGAAGAGGGTGTAAAGTAAATGCTGCATTTGCAGATAGTTATGCCTTAGGAGACAAGCATGGACCTAAAGCTTCTGTCTCATTATATTTTTCAAAAATATAAATTCATGAAATATTATGAGATTCAAGCTTTAGATTGGCCAAGAAACTCCCTGACATGAATTCCATTGAGAAGTTTTGGGGTATGTAGACATAGAGTCAGCAAAATATAGTACTTTACTAATTAACAATTATTTATAGTTTCAATTATGTTTAGTTCCATAACTAAGACACAGAAAAAGCTTAATACGTTGGTGAATTGTATGTCTAGACAGACGCAATAGCTCATCAAGCCTAGAGAAAGACATAAAAAGTAAAGTTACTTATAAGACACCAAATGTACTAATCCTTAGGCTCGATAGTCCGCGATGATCATTGCGTTCTCTACCTCCATCTTGCAACACCATTGATAGAGGGCAGTGTCTGTCCTAGTGGTCTAATGGTAACCATAGACCTCGTAGACCCAAGTTCGTGAGTTCAATCCCGGCCAGGGTCGACTAGTATTTTCGGGTGTAAAATTCCTAAATATAGTTTCATTCAGAAGGGAAGTAAAGCCGTGGGCCCCATGTCGTAGATTTACGGCACGTAAGAGAACCTCAAGCCTGAAAGAAGAGGCCTCTGATTAAAGTTTATCGATCGTTTCACGTATTGAATTGAATGGGACGATGATGAACTGAGATGTTAAAGAGCATCCCATAAGCAAAACAAATCAACAATGAACAAATGGCAGTATTACAGGCGATTATGAGATCAGCAGGGCCCAGATTTTAATGATCTAAAATGTTTTAAAATGTTAGCAAAAAAAAAAAAAAACCTAAATGCTTTAACTATCCAAATGTTTGAAATAGTGTAGCGATTGTTCGTTTACATTGTTCATGTATTTTATGGCATGCAATGAACTGAAAACAATTTACAAATATGTACACCATTTTGTACCAAACTGAAATTATATTTTATAATTTAGATATGCATTATAAAATGTAACGATCAACTTTTCAATTCTTCTTACTGATAAAACAGCTACATGTAGATAAACTGTCATTATTGGAACTTTATGCATTTAAAATATTTTCTCTGTTAGGCAGTTGAGTGCAGTATTGAATGAGATGATCCATGAAATGTTTCGTGCATCTAACTTCGTGTACGGTATACAGGCTTCAATTCTTATCTTATTCCGCAGATGACGATGATAACGCATACGTTCTCAAAGGAATACGAAGCGTGGATTATCGGCCATTACGATTTGCTCAGAGAACAATTCCTTTCAACATCTACAAATACGATGGGAGCATACTTGAAGTGCACTAAATAGCTGGATAATTTTCAATTCCAGGCCTTCTACGAGAATCTTCCACCTTAAATTCCCGAATGATGGAACACCTAACCCTTATCATCTGAATTCTAGTCAAAAACAGCTTTCATTTTTTCTATTACCAACAAGCCAATATCACTAGTAACTTTTTTAAGCATCTCTAACCGCATCATAATATTTTGCATAGTTACTTTATTTCTCAAATCTACAATGAGTTGTGGAACTTCTGATGTTTCGATATACATGCTTATCCAATAAGAATAAATGCATGAAAACCCTTACTTAATGACGAAAATATATGAAACTAGCCTAATAATACTAAAAGAGACAAATATATTCCACAAAAACTACCTAAAAACAAAGTATGATAAAAAATTACCAAAGATTGACCTAATAAACAGTGTTTGTATAATCTGGAAGATATGTTCGGAATTTGTGTGCGATTACCTATTTATGTCTATGATGTATCAGTTAAAAGACACCGCCAGGAGTGGCCGAGGTCGTTAAGGTGCCGACTCTGAGCGGAAGGTCTGGGGTTCGAACCCCACCAGGACCGCCCTCCCTGACAGGTTTTTCTCAGTCCTCATAAATGGCAAATGCCGGTGAGGTACCCTAAACTTAGGCCTGAAACGCTTCCTTCGTTAAAAAAAAAGTCCTTCCCCAATTTATCATTTCATGTATCATCCTTGTCACCGCCTGTAATGCCTCAATAGTAAAAACGGGCGTTAAACACTATTAAAAAAAGTTGAAAATATAGCGTATTATCAAAAGTTGAGCCCTGGTGAATCATCACATCACCACCGACACGCGTCTCACTGTAGATCCAAATGATACTATCTCTCCATCAGGCAACTCCCCAATGGTCCTCATGAAGCTCGGTGGACCAACTAGACCAGTAAGGCGGTCAAAATATTTGGAGGGATAATACAATTAGTTAAAAGGCAGTTATATTTATGAAACGAAAATGGAATGCAAAGTCGATAATGGTTTTAAAGTTAATTAGTTATTAAACGTTTCTGCATTGTTTTAAATGTTCTTAAGTATAAGATTCTCGCTGGTGAATTTCTATTTTGGTCACTCCTCTCCGAGCAGGTAACTCTATTTGCAATCGCCCATTTCAAGGGGTGTTTCTATCGCCATTCACACTCTAGACAGAAACTTCCTCATAGCTTTAAGTGGACAGCGTAATAACGTTTCGCTCTTTATTTGCGAAACGTTAATACTTAACTCTGTTATTAATGAGGAAAGTCATTAAGGTAAATATTTTCCTTCAAGGTAGTGTTAATGAGACCATTTACTTGCTTAATCTCTTTACTGCAGAGAATTTATATCTAGTTCACACTGCTTAGGGTCGATAGTATACGACTTTCTTTACAGTTCTTGTACAAGGACAATATACTTATAATTTAAGGTCCCGACACAAACGGATCCCCAACAGAAAACAGGAATGATAAAACCATTGCTCTAAAATTGTGTGCTGGAAGACATTCCCGATTAACTATTTTGAAATGCATGAAAACAAATCTATGAGCATTAAATATTTCTTTATAAAATTATTTAATCGACATTTGTTGCGTTTAATGGGACTGGAGATAAGAATCTTACAATCTAAAACTGTATACGAATAGGGCGTTACAGGTTACTAACAACCATTGTATACGACATAATGCTTTTCTCCTCGCCAGAATTATGGGAGCCTTCCTCAGGTACGTTTAATTGCTTGTTCCGTCCGTCTGTCCTTCCGCACGGCGGCTGTCCTGACACTAATTACCTCTCCACCAGGTATGTTATTAATGTCACACTTCCCAAGCCTCCGCCGAGAAAAGTAGGGCTGGTGCGGGAGAATCTTTGGGGGAGCGGCGGCTATGCTCACCAGGTCTGCCACAGAGAAGGCTCGTTCAAGAAGAAACAACTTGATTTACGTGGAGTCTATTTGGTCATGCATCAGTTGCGTTTGTTAGTTTCCAAATCTCGTTTACATATCCCTCCGCAGAATTGCTGGTGTATAAAGTACATGGCGACACTCAAACACCAAAAAGTCCCAACAACGAAGACGTTTCATTTATTTTTATGCAATGAGCTGTAGTGTTTATCCACCAATAAGTGCGGAATTAAATTTGTTGGAGCTTTCAGTTCAGACTACTGTAGGGATTACCATTTAAAACCAAAAAATGAAAACTAACTGAATAAAATGCATAAAAATATACAACAAATATAATGGAAGTATGTGACTCGCTACACTGGATATGTATGCAATTATAGTACTCTAAAGTATTTAAATCAGTAGCGCTTTCAGAATTCCAAATGTTTGAAAAAAGAGGCCACAGAGCACCAAACAGGGCCAATAAAAGTATGTATTATCCGTGGATAGCCACACGTTCATGGAACTTTACCGTGTTCATTCGCAGAAAAACAGTTTCACAATTTTATTTCTCATTTCTTTGACTTCTGCAAGTAAGGAACACGCTTTAGAGACAATTTCCTTTTTCTTACAATGACTAAAATCACTAAAAGTTTTCCAACGGGATTTTCATTTGAGTATTCACAGGGTTAACTTGCCATTGCACACACACACACATATAACAATAACAACAACAATAATAATCTCAACAATGTACACTCATGACGAGTTACATTGACTGGCTTAAACCCTTGAAATTAAGAGGTAAAACCAATGTATTTTAGTTCTCACTTCTCCTTTTTTTCACAAAGGAACCTTTCTTTTGTTCAGCAGTAGCTGAAGGGAATGAGACTGCACAGAGACTGTTCGAACTATCTATAAATTTGCACGTACTTCTTCATCTTTGTCTAGTCGGTTAGATGAGAAACTCGGGAGACTTACTACAAGCTCCTCAAAAACAGCGTGAATAAGCTAAGTTACTCCTGACCCTCGACTCCTCTTTCACGCCTACAGGTTGTTAAGAGTTGTAGAAATGCCACTACAGTTCCTCAACCTCAATGAAAGATCTCCTTAGAAAATCTTGACACAGTTATCACGGCCCACCCCCACTGAAATATAAATACAATACAATACGTATGTTGCAAACCTATTTATCATATTTCATGTATTGCAATTAGCAATACATATATGGTATATGTATATAAGGCATAATCAAAACATGTGGCTTGTATTTCAATAAAGGAACGTCTCTGGTATTTTCGGTTACGGCAGCTTGGAAAGTCAAGATGATCATAAAAATCTATACAATAAACCCGAGTGTCAAGTATGATATTACGAATAAAAGGATTACCGTTGCAGAGTTAATAAACGCAAGGACTTTTAAATTCGTTAAGGGCTTTGACCCCAAGGGGCCGCTTTACTGTTTGCCTTTAAACTAGTCAATGCGAACAAAATAACGAATGACACGTGTGATAGGTGAATTGAACAAGCCATGGTAAATGTATGTTTGACCTTTTAAAGATAGACGCAAAATTTGCGCGTCTTTGTGATCATCTTTGGCGTCGTTAAGCCATTGGTTACTTAATTTGAATTTAATATATAAGGAGGCGGTTACTCCATTGGGGTACTCATTTGTAAGTTTCACACGCAGTGAGAGGCACTTATTGATATTCTGATTCGACGCAGGCACTCAGTTGTAAGATACTCCAGTTTCACTTCTAAGTTCCACTTGCGGCAGCCAAGTTTGAATTCGGCATAGCTAAGTATATCGTATGCAAAACACCAAAGGACGAGAAAGAATTAGAATATAATACAGTACCATTATATATGTACACATATTATATGTCGCATTGCTTACTTATTTCTACTATTGAACTCCTCTCCTGGTACTGCTGAGTGCGAATCAAATAATAGCAGATTTCATTCTGGGAAATGGTTGTCATTGAAGCGTGGGCAACAGTACCGAAGCAATCATTAATCAATGTACCAAGCCACTTCAAAACTAGCACCACAACATGAGGCCACCCAAATTTGGTGCCTAAACTGGAGCACTTAGCCGGAGCCTACTAAACCCCACCAAGCTGTATACATTTTCACAACATCTATAGTATAAGACGACTAATATATTATATAAATAAGTACGTTTTTCTCATATTGTAGTGATTGTGAACCTTGCGTTTTCTCTATCAGCAGCTTTCAAAATATCCTAACATTATACATGCAAAACTCGCTCCTGGGAGTTTAGTTGAGAGTTTAACTAATCAATGCTACCAAAAGCCAGGAATTACATCTGCTGAACCATCTTTGTGATTTGGGGAATATTCAATAATTTATCTAACATCCCATCGACATGTTCCTTTCAATGCAGGTGATGTGCACCGCACAAGAGAAAGTTGGTACTCCTATATTTCATTCCTTTCTTCGAAACTGTTTATAGCAGGTTATGGATTGGAGTGTGTGCTTATTGCTAAATGAATACGCTTTGGCGTATTGCTGCCACCCGAATTGGCTTTCCTAGTGAAATCTCGGCTACACAAAGGATGCGGAGTAATTTTGTATTGTCCCGATACTCGAGTACTCTACTTTTAGTTACCCAATCAGGTCTTGCCACTGTAAGAATGACAGAGGATAGTAAACACATTTCTGTGCACATATACAATACATTTAAATTGCGCACAAAAGAAAGTGTATAAGAGAAATTCACGAAAAAATAAATGTTGTGTATGTAACACCGCCATATAAAAAGATTAAATTTTAAGCTAAGTAATTCAACTGAGAAAATAAGAATAGATTGAAGATGACCTGCACACAGGATGTCCTGTGTCAAAAGTGGAGGCTAATATTATGGCAGATCGTTAATATAATAATCAGTGAATTGGGCACTTCAGCTGGCATTGTTTTCGCAATCATTCAAATTTATCTGATAATTCAAATGTCAGTTTCTAATAGGTACCCTGAATGTTGGCACCAGAGCAAAAACCGCATCTCTAGGAATTCAGTCGGGAGAATTTGGATCTCCTCCAAGAAAACCCTGTTCACCTTTTCTCAAAGATTGTTACAGCAAATGAAACATGATTTCGTCTTATGATTCAGAAATCAAACAATGGAGGCATAAGGGCTCCTCGGCCCTGATTGCTTCAGCTGGCCGGACAAAGTAATGGATTCAGATCACATAAGTGGTGGCATCACAGGAGGCCCTATGCCTATACGGTGAAGTGGTCATACGAGGTCATCAAAGAGAATCTGACAGCAGGGGTGATGTTGATTAACGAAATTGCTTCTTAACACAAATTCCAAAAACAGTGGCTGCTATCAAGGATTGTGACTATCTGAAGCTTAAGCCTCATGCTACATTCCACTTCTTTTTTGACACCTGAAGAATTCCTACACGAGCAGAGATTTGGAGCATCGAGACGAATTCTAGGTTAAATAACTGAAGGCGAAGTGAACCAAGCGCATGGAAATCAAGGAGCTTTACATTAAAAAAATAATATGAGGAATTTCATCAGGTTTAATTTTCATATTTAGGTTAATAAATTACTAAATAGGCGTTTATCAAGCAGTAAACGAGCGCTTCTATCTGTACGGCCTGAAACAGGTGACTTTATAAACTCTAAAAGAGTTTCAAGTTTTTTCGTTCAATTCTTTAAATGGGATGAGTTCTCAACAATTACTGGTGTTTCTTCCAACAGTCAACTCTTACTATTCTAAAAGATATAGCATTACTTTATGATGTTTTAATGCACCTTTATCTTAAGGCTCGTGCTTGGTCACCGCAACATCTTTAATGAACTACTAGGCGTGCCACCAGCAGGTGCGGGAGGGACACTTACCTGTCAATGTAATAAATTCGTCACTTTGCCCCTGCAGAGTTAAACGCCTTCGTCAAGCTGTGCAACATCATTCTTCATTATGCATTACAAGGTGCACATGTTATTTCTCCATTGCAATAAAGAATTCGAGTATAGCGCGTTTTCAATTCCTTACTATGATTTGTGAAAAGCTGTTTCATGAATTGAGCATGTGAACACTGTAAATGAAAAGAAGTAAAATGTATAAGTGATGTTCTGAATATATCGAGTGAATTCTGAAACTTGCACCACAAATATTTCTAAAAAGGGACTGCTTTCGCAGTATTGTTTAGGCAGAAGCTCATTATTGTAGCCCATGCATAGCTGTTAATAATTATTAGAATGTGTATTTCTTATAAAAAGTTACCTTTTTTCAAATATAAAATTGCCTATTGTCATAAAAATTTAAATAGAGGAAATTAGAATGTCAATGGAGTTTTTTGCACGATTCTAGTACAAGTAATTTGTGGCCTATAAATATTTTAAATATTTACAATTGTCTACTACATTCAACTACTTAGTTTAAGGCTACGATGTTGGTATGTTTGTTTACATTTTTCCCTTTACAATGATTGCATTGGGGCTTCCTTGCCAGTATCTAATGATAGTGTTGGAAGATGGTATTTACTAATGGAAAAAAAAAGTAGACACATTATGGTGTATGGAGAATGTAGGAAGTGTGTTCTTTCTTGTTGAACGATATCCCAATAGACGTACTACGCTCTCTTGATCGATTGTTTCAAAATCGTTGGATTTTTGAAATTAAATTAATGCAAGTTGGCATCATGGAAAAGCCACCTGGAGCCTACGTATGAAGGGGTACAGGGGGAGAACAATCAAAGTCTCAAAGTCTACTTTTTACTTTTTTACAGAAATTTAATATAAAGTTTGAAAACGCTATAAAAGTAATGACATTAGATATTTAGAAATAGTATTTTTTAAAATAATTTTAAGGTAGACCTTTCTTTTTAAACTGGTGTCATGTGTTATTTGTTCAAGTTAATTAACGATCAAAAGTAAAAGTACACATACTTATAGCTAAAACAATCAAAGTTCAATATGTTATGGAATGTATCAAATTATACTAGATATTTGCTGCAGAAAATATAAACATTAATGAAACACAATTAATCATTCAATCAAAAGTATTTACTGTCTATTACAGGTAACCCTGAAAAATACAATTGAGCATTTTCGCAACAGAAGCTCTTCAGACATTGTAGGTCGTCATATTTTGAATTAAACTTGAATAGGAAGGAGCAGGCCGCTCATCAGTCTGTGTACAGCCCATTTTGTCAACAATAACATGAGACTCCCAGGAGTCACTGTAGGTTGTTAGACTGGTTATAGTTCTAGAAGAGGTTTTGTCAGCTACAGTTTCTCGTATTTCTCTTATCTTCATGGAACATGTTTCCTGTATAGTTTATTAAAAAATTAAGACCACGATTTAAACCTATCCTGGGAACACACAATGATATTGAAGGGAGATGGTTTCATGCGGCATCTTCTGATCTGCTCATTCAAATCGCTGGGTGTTTCAGCATGTTTTTTTTTTTTTTTTTATTTATTAAACCCATATCTTTGTCACATTCCATATCACTGTGATGCGAAAATTCGCTTTTGCTGAATTCAAATATATTGTACTTATGAACCATAGCATGCATGAATGAAGCGAATAATTGTACCCTTTTTATTTTGGCCGGGCACGAATCACAAAAACTTTGCAATTTCGAACAGATGGGTTCAGATGATGGAAATAAAAGTCAAACAACATTGATGCCACTTCATCAGCTCCCTTTCTTGATATGATCTTACAGTAGATGTTTTACAGAAGACTGTTGATGTTTTTTCCCCGGACACTATTTTTTCTATCCTGATTTTAATCAATTACATGCGTTTTTTTCTCTGTATGAATGTGTTGTAATTACCTATAATCCACGGCACCAAATCTCAAATTTCACCAAAAGTAGATTTCGATTATTGTAAGTGCGAGAAACTGAATAACATTAATCAATTTGTAGCTTCTAATAAGCAAGCAATTATTTAATTACCATAATGTGAGTTTAAAAACTGCCATAAACAATGATGTAATTACTTACTCTCCATAACTCTAGCAGTGTCACATGATTTACAATAATCTAATATAAAGAAAACACAAATCTAAGATATAAAAAATGTTCTGGGGATATGGTGGATACATTGAAGAATCATTTTCATTCCCACGTCATTATAAAAATTGAGTATCGGATGTAGGATAGGAAGAATAAGAATAAACTTGGACTTTACGTTGATATGCTTTTGGGCCACGACAAAGAATACCTATATTATGCATGATATTATTTTGGATGTTGAACAATTGGACTTAACACTAACCGTTTCCTACACGAGTGTATCTTTCACAACGTACATAATGATTTGGTATCTGAAAATCATCTACTAAAGCTCAAGAGGCACAATCGATCCATCGTTAAGATCTAGAATAAAGGACCATCAAAAGAATGGAAACACACTAATTGTCCCCGCCGAAAGAAGCTCTTGTTCAAAAACCGGCAGGAAAGTTCCTTGTATGAGCTTTTTGGAAAAATACAGAATACTTATACAGACTACACCGAAAAGGTGAAACTGCGATGGGGTGTGCTTTCGAAACATTGCGGAGAAATTGTGGTAATATTTCCAAATATATACTATTCCTGCCTCCAAACAACTTGGCCTGTTAATAAATGCGGAAAAGACAAAATATCTAAATGTATTAAAGGATCAAGTCGTGTGGAAGATGCAATAATAGTTAATAACACTATTAATTGAAATACCGTGGGTATATAGTAAATGATAATTATACAACTGAAGAAGAAATTAAAGAAAGAATAATTCAGAGAAGTATATTTTATTAAATTTATTTTATTGAGCGCGAAATTTAAATTTTCCAATATCATTATAATATTAATAGTAACATCTAGATGTGAGACAAGGTACTGATGAATGTATGAATGTAGAAACTTTTGTATTTGAAAGATTGAATTCAAATATTTGAAACAATTATGGCCAATGATTAAGTAATGACCAATAGAGGATTGAGAGGTATGAGGATTGCACAATAAAGTTAAAAAAAAGATTCATCATAAATGTCATGAAGTCGCAAAGACCAACATGTTTTGGATATATTTATAAGATATCAGATAAAAGAATAGTTCCAAATATACAAGAGGATGAAATAAAGATAAAACTTACACAAATGCAAATAAGAAACTGGATAGAACGAGGGAAAAATTTAAAGGAGGCCACAACAAACAGTTAACAAAAAGTGTATATCCTATGGGAGAAGAAGTATCTACTCTTGTTGCCAAATCAGATATCCTGTCACACAATCTTTAATATACGGTCTTCTAATAAGAGTGTCATACTTTTAAAATGTATAAACTAAAGAGGTTTATTTGTTGAATTATTATTATTTTGAGGCACACTTAGTGTCATTGCTTATGGAAGAGAACAACAGCATTGCCGCAGCGGCTTCGTTTGGTTGCGAGTATACGGGTGCTCCAAATTTCAATAAAAACATAAACAAGGCTCAATTTCACGAAAAACGCACATGATGTTGTGCCTTAGGCCATTAACTGTTTCTTACTTGTTGGCATAAACCCCAAAAGAAGTAACTCGGCGGTGTTAAATCACGTGATTTCGAAGGCCAGTTAACATAACCATCACAGAAAATGATGAAGCCTCTGAACTTCTCCTTCAAAAGGTCGACTGTTCCGTGAGCAGTATGACACATGGCGCAATCTTCTGAAACCAGAAGTTTCTGAGATCCATATCTTCCAATTGAGGGCAAAAATAATCCTTTGTCATAACCGGTATCTTTCTCCATTGACAGTCAAGAGTATCTCCTCGTTCATCTTGGAAAAAATGTGATCCAATAATTCCATACAAAAATCCACACCAGACGAAAAAATTTGGAGGTGCGGTGGTCGTTCTTGAATCTCCATTGGATTCTCATTACTCCAAAAGCGGCAATTTTATTTGTTTACGAAACGATTCATCTAAAAATGGGCCTCGTCGCTAAAGCCGACTTTTCGGCTAAATCCAGAGCCAACTTCCACTTGCTCCATAGCCCAGTCAGAGAAGCCAAGGCGCGATCTGTGCTCATTTGGTTTCAGTTCTTGAGTTAAACAAAAATTGAAAGGGGATAACTTCAAGTCCTGTTGCAAAATTCGCAAAATTGTGATCGATGAGAGGCCCAATTCTTACGCTCGCTGAAAAACTGATTTCTGCGGATTCTCGCGTACACCATCACAAACGGCGACTATGTTTTCATTGGAACTTTTGCATCGTTCATACAGATATTGTTTGATTTGCAACAGAACCAACTGCCTGAAATTGGGAGGTTAGGCACACTGTACGGCGAATGGATGACCCGTTTTGATAATGACATTTAACAACGTATGCGCCTTGTGGACTAATGTAACGTTCTATCGTTATTTGTCAACAACAACGGTTGACTGCTCTAGCTTCATAAACACGCTGCTGTTATATGTTAAAAGCAGGGCACTCTTATTGGAAAGTCTGTATTAGAGCCTATATACAAAACACACAAAAATATTAAAATTATGTTAACCAAATTGTGAAGCGTTATGCTGTGCATAACTTGTGTTAAAGATGCATAGTTAGGAACCACAACATGCTGGGACTTGACAGTGTTAGGAACGCAACAGCACGTGGCATGGGTATCCTTAATTATCCCTTCCACTTCTCGTGACTCGTTAAAGCCGAACAACACGACTTTTTGTGCGTATTCGTGACATTAGATGCCTCTAATGGGTATTCGCAAGAATGGCGCTTCATTATCTTATTAAATAATAGGTATAATTAAGTTTGGGGTCATTAACAAGCGAAGTTATTACGACGGGGAAACAAAACCCGGTTATAGCTACAGGACCTATAAATGTCACTCCATTATCGCCTTTCGGCCACTCCTACTCTTTCTATTTGCAAATCCAGGTATAATTGGCTGGCAAAACTGTTCATTAGCAAGCGCCTTCCAGGTCCAAATGTAGTTGGGTGTTGCTGGGAAGATCTGCATCACGCTACCTGTTCTGTAGAATTGCTTCCAAAAAACTGGATGATACACTCAACTTACCTCCTCAGGCTAGAGGTCTGTAGCTCTAAAACCATAAATGTTACAAATATCATTCTTAACGCAAGAAGAGAAGGTGGTACTTGATTAACAATGTATCAATCGCATAGCGTTCGTAAATACTGTCAAATAGGATCATTTAAAGCATGCCAGACGGCATTTAGAGCTGAATTTGGTGAAAGACATGTATCGTAATGGTGTAGATTCCACAAATTGGTTAAAACTTCTTCCTATTCCATTTAGTGAAGAGCCGACTGTGAGGGAAGCGATTTTGAAAGCCCAGGAAATGCTGCAGCAGCTTAACACCCTTCAGGGAACATGGGGTTAGTAGAAACGGCTCGCGGTAGCATAAAACCAGGGTGCACAACTTTACTGCTGATAAATATAGACAGCAGGCTTCTAGAATCTTAATAACGATAATAAGCTCATACGTGCGTAGCTGAACATACACAACAGAGAAAGAAAGTTAATACAAATATTGTAATAACACAGCTAATTGACCAAATTACATCCATTTTACTGGTTTTTATGGCAGTAAACTTGTCGATAAACATTTGAATAAAGTCTAAACTCTGCAGGATGAAGTCTGTATCTACGAAAAGCTTCGTATGCTTTCTTCCAATGATTGCAAAGGAAATGTTGGAATACAGTGTCCTTCATTCTGTTAACTTAAAACGTAATAAAGCAATCACATCACTAATTAACACGCACCTTCACTACTCTGCCATTCAACAATAGCTTAATACTAACAAACAACTGATTGTCGCTGCTGGAGCGAGCATTATTGTTTTAAATATAACAGTATTTAATATTGAAATAACTGGAACTTTTACCATATTTAATATATATGGTTGTGTTTCTGTTAGCATATTGTTTTACTATAATTATGTAATAGTTATTTAAAGTATTTTATTTAATTTTATAAACCAACAACAATCAGTCCATATTGAGGCATATGGGGGTTTGGGGAAATGTATTGTAGCATTAAGCTCGTTAAGAAGTAGAAGTGACAGAAAGATTATGTAAAGAAACTTAGTGTATGCACATGGTAACATAGGGATTAGAGAGTGTTCTTTTAACGAATTTCAAGAGACGACGGTGTGAACTTGAGGAGACGTGCCGTCGACTGTACCGGGGTAGCCATCTTGGTTGGTGTCCGTCATGTATGTGTATAATAGTTATTGTTTATATACATATTTTTTTTAATAATTCTTGTGTTCTCAGTAATACCTAATTCCGATATTTTCCTAATTTGATCCTGCTGTAGTACTGATAGTTAAGATTTCTTTAGATTCGTGCTGCAGCTATGACCCTAATCCGACCTCAGTTCGTTAAATAAGTTATAGAGTGATATTTTATGTAAGTGGCTAGCAGCGAGTGGCGATAATATAAACTCAAGACAAATTTTCCTGGTAACAATGACCTTTCAGTGGTGCACGCACATACAATAAAGATTATGGAAGCTGTATCTAACACTTTCTCCTACATTTCCGCGTCAAAATTCTCCACATGACTTTGGTTTACATACATACATACATACATACATACATACATACATACATACATACATACATACATACATACATACATACACACACACACACACACATACAGCACAAGATAGAAGTCTCTTACAAATGATTTTTAAACCATAAAAACACATTGAACGTTGACAGGTTTAAGGGATGTGCAAACCACCAACCTCCTAGAGGGACTATCCCTGAGCGCCAATACTTCAAATTTTCGTTCTGAAGAATGATAGGGTATATAAAGGCAAAGGGAGAATGCTTTACGAAAATTAATAACTTCCAAATTATCCGGGAACTTTCTGGACGTTCCTCGTAGAATGTACCTTTTAAGTGCCTGTAATCATTGCTGAACTTTCCCGACGATGAGTAAGTTTAATGATGTTGTTATGGATCACGGAGTTGAGGATGAAGATTAAGGTTTTCTTCATAGCATTACAAACGATATATCGACAAAAAGTCTTGCCCCAAAATAAAAAAATTAAGCCACAGATATAGGGTATTAGTTCATTCATTCAGCTCCCAACTTTAAAGCAGAAAGTAAGGAGAGCTCATGTTTCTGCAACACAACCATCACACATTTCATTTGCAGCAGCTGAGAGACTACATCTAGTGCTTCAAGAAACTTAAAGAGTATTTTCATGAATAACACTTAGCAACCATCGAAGATGCTGGGATGCTGTCTTTTTTGCTTGCGGAAACAGAGTAAGGATTCTTCCATAGAATACTTTTAAGTTATTTTAAATCCCGAACGTGCCTAAGAGACTCCAACCAGCTCTGGCTTATCATTTGGTATCCATCTCTGCTATAAGCAGACGTGAACAGCAAGACACGCTGACACTTGTTATGAGCCGAGCGATTTTGCCATCGAGTAGTATCAGCAAATGTGGCGCGAAGTGACATCTCCGTGCAGGAATTTAATGCGTGCGATGTTATGCAAATAGACGACCCTATGGAGGTAGGCTGCGGTAATGAAAGGAGGTTCCTAATATGGTAGCGTCGATCTCTAAGTAGTTATACAGATAAGATGCTTAGCTTGCTCCGTTTGCGCTTGTAATCTCTCTTTTTTAAGTCAAACAAATCCAGCAACGTATGAACATGACTCCATTGCCAGCTTTCGGATTGCGAGCAAGGATTACAAGTCCCTAAACATATTTACGGTTACGTGTGAGGTATTTCCAGACATTGACGTCAAACCGTAAATCTGCTTTATCTTTTTACTATAAAATAACAGACAGTAATTCCATAATTATTTATTTACAAATAATAGTATTTTATTTGAAATGTTTAGTAATATAATATAATATAATATAATCCTGTTCAGGCTGTGTACTCGCCATAAGTCAGGTCATTAAAAAATATACGGCTCCTAACATAAAGTTCAAGTTCGCTATAAATGTTTGGCAATTCATTTCATTTTAAAAATCACGAACTATATAACTGATTAAAGATGTATATAAGTATATATATATTATAGGTGTGTGTGTGTGTGTGTAACAATAGGAACAAGGGAGTCGCAGAAACTTTTTTATGCGCTATATGCTCAACATTAAATCCGTCATGTTAAGAGTCTCAGATTGTGAAACATGTTTGTGGCGTGGTGTAAAAACAATGTTGTACAGTACTAGTCACTCTCGCTAGCTGTGTCTGATGTTCAATGCAGCATTTGTGATTTGAAGCCTACTGGACAGTCCGGTAACACCAAGAGCTCTCTTGAAATTAGGCGAACTTGTGGTTCCAACATGAAGGCGCCCCTGCACATTTTTCTCTTGAAGCTTAAAATCATCTACACACATCATTTGGATCGAGCGCTATGGATCAACGCTTTGGTCTCCACGGGACATCAATTAAGTACGTATTTAATTTCTAATTGTCTCATTAGTAGAGATAGTACATACACAGTGAGTTGCATTTTATTTGACTGGCAAATAAAGATGTTTCATAACGTCAGATTTCAGCGCTCCTGTTATTATACTATATCTGCAAGCCCATGTTCCTAACCTCAAAATGCTTAGTTTGGTACTGTCTTTCTACTATACAATTTTCTCACATTGTTTTTCCGATGTATTAATTTGTAACATTCCAATGATAATATTAATCCTTAAAACGTCTGATACTGTGTAAAGAGACGTAGTATAAGTTTTCTTTTTCACCTCGAGCTAGAAGAGCATCCTGAAGCATCTCTCCATTTTCAATTTCGGTTTAATACTATGTACCTCTGTGACACCTGGCTCGCGACTAAGTATATTATATCTTTTTTTTTTTTTAGCTTGTGCAAATAACATGTAATTAGAAAACCATTTATTTTCCTCAGGTGTGACAGCCAATATCCGTGAAGGATTTTTACAACACGCATTTGGTGAAACAAAATGTCGCCATTATGTAAATGTCATGAAGGTTTCTTCACGCCTGTCGCCTTTATCAAGTTTCACCGTCGTCAGCCACCAAAAAGGTGAAAACATTAATCACCATAGCAAGGTTGACAAGCCTGTATAAATCAATATGCTCCATGCTAATGACGGCGATAATTATGACAGCTTCCCTGACACAAATTATGTCCAAGTGTTTACAGGAGCGTTTCAAAAGAATTTGCTTACGTCATGCTTCAGAAACGTTGGAAAGTCTTACCTTGTACAAATAATTAAAACGGAATGTGCTGTTACACGAGCTAATAAATATTTCTTTAACCTTAGCATAGCACCAATTTCTAGAAGTTATTCTCAAATAACACAAGCTATCAGCACTACCTCTAGAAACTAAACTCGGGTTCATAGAATTAAAATTCTGTTATCATCGCTGTAAGAACTAAATAAACTGAAGAGTAATCATATACATAGGATTTTCAAGGCAAACTTCGGGGTACAACTGAAAAATTTTGATGAAATCGAGACCTCAGAAACTGAAATCAAGAAACGAAAAAAGCTGATCAGACAGATGTATGAAAGAGACTATAAAGCATCTCAGGTTTGAATAATACCTGGCTTCAAAATTTGACCGTTTGGTGATAAATACATCAGGTTGATTATCTGAAAGTCACACGATGCTATAATTAGAGCCGACTATTATGTAATACCAAATTAAGAAATGAATAAATAAATAACCATAAGTTGTTCAAATGTAATAAAGCAATTATACACAACATCAAATATTTAGTTTTCTTTAATTAAAGGCTTATATATATTATGGAAAATGTTTCCTTTTTAATTTTCTTCAAATTACTGCTAGTTACAGATAATATTCTAGTATAAAGTGGAAAAAATGGGAAAACAACGTATTACTTCTGCTAACGAAATGAATACAAAAGTATTGAAAGGCAAGTTTCCCCCCCTTTTAATTGGAGAGGGATGCAGAATTAATTATCCAATCATTTTTCCAAAGTTTTCAATATCAAATACATTATATTTTTATACATAGAGCAATATCGCATGATACTGCAAGATGTCACCGGTATGTATTTATACAGAAAAGCTGTGATAGCAAAAAGGGATTCTACTGTTATACCATTAAATATAATACAAAGTATGAAAGTTGAATAATCGGGATTCTTATACACATACTTTAGTGGAAACTACCTCACCTGGTACAACATTAATTTTCTGAACTATGTCTTCTATTGCTTTCATGACTTTTGAAAACACATAGCTCGTGTCTCCAGTTTCTTAACAATGTCAGAAAGGCAACTAAAATTACTTGTAATGTAAAACTAAACTGACTCTTTGGAATAGTTCAATATAAACAAGAATTCACTCACATACTACACAGAGTCTGTCTTTACAGTTTTAAGTGCTGCTGCTGACCACAGCTTTAATTCACTTTGCTTACCTTGTAATCATTGGTTGTGGAGGCCGAAATACAAGAAATTAATCTTTGTAGCATTATCACAATAGGGAAATTTCAAGCAAATTTTTTATTGCCAAGGTCAATTTATTTACTTCCTGTAAATCGTAGTTATTAGTAAAATTGTTCACAAAGGTTTTTGCTACGCTTGTACTTTGCAACGCCATATTTACAGGTGTACAAGTGATTTTTCGTTGTTCTGTTCCACAGCAGTATTAGTATTAGTCGGGTACTAGTAATTTGTATAAATTTCTCTACAAATATATTGGTAACTTCAAATATGAGCAAAATATTTATAATCTTTTTAATGATTTTGGGAGTCAGTTGATCTAATTATGCTAAGTATTAGCGAAAGTGATGATAATGATTAGTAGGAATATTATAAAGAAAGAATAAATATTTGTGCACAATGATAAATTTAGCTTAAGTGCAATTAAAGTGCTGCTAATGACTGATATTGGTGTTTTCTGTTTCAAATGCATATTTCAGACTAGCATCTTAGTTAATGTACTTTTAGGGTTCTTCTATATACCACGAAAATAATTTCTTTTTATCCTTCATTCTCTTTTAAAATAATCTTTGACACATTTATCCCCAGTTTTATGCTTATAATGAGAACGTGATTGTCAAGCAATATAAACAAATAAATAAATATAAATGATAAAATGAACTAATGATATAAATGGCCGGGAGCAACCGAGAAACGGGATTCTCCTGTCATTCCTAGACGACTGAAATTGATGCTCTTAAATGTAACCGTATGAGAACGTCGTCTCAAAGTGAATTATTGTGCTTGAATATCGATAAATGCATAATAAAGTATTTACATTGCCATTATATCTAAGAAAAAACGCAAGACCCATTTAGTAGGAATGATAATAATCCGCTCTGTACATTAAAAATCCCTAAGGAGTGGACATAACCTAATTCAAGGTATGACGACGTATAGCAACAACAGTTTCTCCATCTTGCTCTTATATGAAGTCACTTGTTAACTTTTTAGTAATACTTTACAAGTGTGGCACTTCTTTCGCGGAACAGAAAGTTACAAAACCATACTTTACAAGAACTTTAACTAATACACTTGTATATATTAAACCATACTTTTGTGAAATAGGGCCCTAGAATTGATCTATGCCTGTTACAAAGCATGAGTTAAGCAAGTAAAATGTACTAAATTTATTTTTCGTTGCCGATATCAATCAGCTGTGCAAGCATTGCCCTAACAAATGCATCATACACATACGATATGTGATATGGTTAGCAACTGATCCGCATATTATGATGCGTTTTGAGTACAACAAAATAAATTATTTTAAACAAATCTGTTTTTAGTAATTTTGTTTCAGTGACATATTATGTTACAACATGAGCATTTTGTAGAATGATGTTAAAACGTATTTCTATACCAAACTTAATAACACTAATAATAATATTAATATAAAAATAACGTAAAATATCTAGTACTGCATAAAGTGTTTAATATTATACCATATATTCAAAAATGTCTAACTTAAAATTTCAAAGTGGCTGCAAAGTTAACAATCTCATGCACGAAGGGGATGCAATGACTTATGGTTTTATCAAAATATTAAATGAAAAGCAATTTTTCCCCCTTCTGCTAGATCAATATGTTCTCATACTTTGTTGTTCTGTTGCATTGCACTATATTCTAGTTATTTTAATATCATTTTTTTTTTTGCATATACAATTTAATTCCTGAGAATGGTCATGTTTCTAATCTGATCTGTGATTGTACCCCATAATTTCTCCTAAGAAAGTTGGGTACTTGACTATTTTATTTCAAAAGTTGTGTGTGTGTGTTTTTTTTTTTTTTTTTTTTTTTTTTTGCTGAGCTTCTCGCATCCGTTTCGGTTTTCTCCCTGTATTATTTTTAGAAAAACAAATACTGCATACTAAATAGCTTACTATATTTAATTACCATTTCGAGCTATCATTACTCATTACATTAGTTTTCATAGAAAGTTTTCCTAAATAAAATATCGACTATTTTTTCAGCAGAAAATTTCAAATATATGCAGGGAAATTTGTGTATATTTAATATATAATTATTAACTTTCAGCAAATATCACGTCATGGTGTATAAGAATAAATGTTCTTTTGTATACTATTTTCTATGTGCACGTTTCTGTTCCGTAATACTGCTTTGAACATTTTTTATTCAGTAATGTTCATTCCTTTCCATTCTACTTATAATAGAATATCACAAAATACTACAAGAATTACACCAAAACTAAGTTTAGGAGGAGTGCAGTATCTGTTATTCAGAATAGCCATGTGACATTTATTTCAACTGTGCTGGTAATTTGGTCACTTGGCAATACTATAAACAAGCGATTTCGCGAGTGATGTAATTTGAATTCTGGACGCCATAACTTCGGACTGAAAAAATGAATCATGTGATTAGTAAAGCCCTACGTCGGATCGCTTTGTATGCACGTTAGTGTTCGCCATTTATATAACTATGACTTTAAAAGGGCAGCTTGTGCGTTAAAATAGTTCAAATTACAATGAAGGCATCTCCCCGCTACTACCTGCAGATCATTTAAGTGTTTGGGTTGCCGCCATGCAATACCTCATGGTGGAATGATGATTTTAAGACAACAATAATACACCAAAATTTACTAGGAAGGGACTGAAAATATAATCTAACGATTAGACAATGTCTCATTTGTCTTCAAGCCTACGTTTAAAAATAATGTGATGACCGTGAAACACAGTACATCTTTTTGTGTATCCAATATACTTATTTTTGGTGCTATTTCTGAATATAAAACAGAAGTTTTGATCTCCAGCAGCAACATAAACCGAGGTTGTATGCGGAATGTAAACTAAAATGAAGCAATGATAAAATGTGTACAAAAAATCTGTCAGTATTCTTCGGTATCATTATAATAGATGCTTGGGAGGAAATTTTCGCACAAATGCATATGATATTCCACATTCATTAATTAATGTAACCAACATTACCATTCAAGCATAAGAAATAGAAATATTGTTTTATTCTAATTATATACTACTAAAAGCATTAGGAATGTGTTAACTATAATGTAATTCTATAAAAGATTAAATTCATTTTAGAGCATGATTAAACACAAACTAAGAGAGAGGGGGGAAAGAGAAAGAGGGAATGCACAAGTAACTGCAATATAAGAAATATCTGAAAATGTTCGTAAACAATAATCATTTTAAAACCATTAAAATATATGAGCTGTTGTTAGTCATCATTTTTGGCTTTTATAAATAATATTCACAAGTTATGAAAAACAACCGTAGTTGTAGAAATATTATTTGTTCATTAATTTTTTTATATTAAAGTATTAAAATGAAAAATGTTAGTTGTTTCTGACCCTTACAATTGACATCCCTTAAAAGAGTAAAGAAAAATGTAATTACATATTCCTCATAAGATAAAATTTTAATTTGTCTAAACACTTTAGCCCAAGTTTAAATAACGTTAACCAAATAACCAAAGAACGTTCTTGGTGTCTTAAGAATTACAACTGAGTTTGGAATTAACCTCATGCATATTTTGCTACGAATACTAAAATTGTTTACTTTTATGTGACATTTAAAAGTAACGTTTTAACAGACCAAGACTCTCAGAGAATTTGGTTAAATGTCACGGAAATATGCACCCCACGAAAGTATTTATGTACATACTTGTGCCGCCCACAGAGAATATTATCACCAAGTGATGATGACGAAGGTTCCTCAAGTTGTTTGTCCAACGTTTGCTGAGCATTCCAGTACGTAGAGTGGAGTGGTGTTTGTCGTGTCGCCCGCAGCAGGGCGTTCCCTGGCCACGGAATGCGCTCAGCGTCCCTTTTCCCACACTTCTTCTTTATTATTATAATAAACTTACCTGGAAATAAACAAACGGTATAAGATGTCACGTCCTCTTTTGTCTCTTTTGTCAAACAACGTTTATGATGCATACTGGTAACAAAAATCTGATGACAGAACTCGTACGCTACAATAATTTTAATTGAAATAAATTTTAATATTTACCAATAAGATTCTTTACAAGTACATGCGCGGACATACTAGCCACAGTTATTCTCTAAAAGAGGGAAAACTACTTTGGTTAAATTCTCCAATGAGGGCCAAATACTTGTCTCAACTTGTTTCCATTTTCTTAGCTCCTCAGAAAAACATTTTTTGTCAAAATCTGCAAAATAGTCTGACAATCTCATTTCTTCCCTCTGTTACAAATTTTTTAACTTCGGAATAAGGAAGAAATATAAGATGACCAAAAAGTCTGTAGGTTTCAGATCAACGTTTCTAAACATCAAATTTTGAACATTAATATAAATGGTCATCATCGCTATATTTAGACCGGGAAGCAAAAAACCCATCCATTGCAGTTTCTAGATCGGCAAAGGATGGAAATTGCTGTTCTGGCAGATGATTAAGCAATTTGGTGGTTAAACTGGAAGCCTGGGTCATAAGTGCTCCTGGTATTAGAAGTCGACTGTTAAGGAATTAATCTCTCACAATAGAGAAATCTTAAGGAGATCTTCGGGGTATGCAAGGTGTAACAAAAAACTTTGGGGAAACATTCCTTGCATATGGAAAGTGCAAATATGTCATTTAAACACGAATCCGGAAATGTTTTATTTCCTTGTTAGAGTCTTTGGGCTACAATTCCGTTTACACGGAATCAAAAGGACTGCGATTAGTCTCGACTAAACAAGAAACAAATCAAACATTGCATAAAAGAATACAAAGAAAAAATCAAACACCCATTTGATAACAATAAAAATGCAATAATGAATAGCTACAAACTAAAAAAAAACAAATAAATAAAATAAAAGATAATAAAACTAAGGCCAATCTCACTTCAGTATGATATGCAAATCAGTAAAGCTGTCTTGTGGCAATAACCGCACAGAACAATTGCTTAATAAATAGGTAGTATGTAAACATTCGCTTTTAACCCTGGTTAAATCGGGTGGGATGTTGTAACTACCCTTAGTTTCTAGGTTCACCGTTGTTGTGACCATTCTGAACCACGTAGTCCACTTGTTATGCTACTCATTTCATTACTTAACGTAGCACTGAGCATGTAGTGTCAGTTCTGATTTACTGACCGTGTTAAGCACATTAAAAGGAAATATTTAAATATGGAGTTGGCAGATGCTCATATGATCTATGGATTAGCCGAAGGTGTAGAGAGCAGGCTAGAGTATTTCATATCATTTTCTGTTTCCAACAGAAATGCAAAATGTTGACTATTTCTTCTCCTTACATGCGAATTTTATTTATAGACATTGTCTTTTAACCTGCCCCATATACGCTCGTCAGTTATTCAGCAAGATAATGCTAATCGCCGGAAGTACGATTAATAAGAAAACCTTCAACTCGAACTCAGATACCTGGGATTATTCTGTTTCATAAAGCGAGGCCAAAACAAATGGATGGTACTACATTTTAAATAAACGTGTAACTGACATACAGGAAAACTAACTTCAGGAATGCATCTGTAGCTGACAATCAGAAATTTAATTAAACATATGATGCATAAATGAGATAAAATTGGAGGGAGGCAAAACAACTACAAAGTCTACTGCAATTTCCATTGTTAACCATTCCGCATTCGTGTCAGTTATGTCTTTTAGAAATATCCTACCTATTTGTAGTGAATTCCGAAGGAATTTCGGTTGCACCCATGAAAAGATTTTTGAAAAATGTCTTCAAATCCTTATCGACCTACCTACTAGACACCGAAAATAACAATGGAAAAAAATATATTTGTGTGTCTGTTAACACTCTAGCGATCGCATTTTTTGGTTTTTCTCAACCAAACTCGGCATATAAGAATCAATTTACAAAATTGAACCATTGGGGGTTGTTGGTTAACCCAAAGCGAAATTTTAAAAATCGTTCTAGCTGCCGCAAATTTTATTTCTTTTCAGAAATTTGCTATATACCATTGAAATAAATTAAATTGTTTTCTAAAATAACTTAAATAAGACCATTAGATGTGGGAGTTTACCTAAAACCCAAAAATTAAAAATCGCTCTTGCGGCACCAATATCTGTTTATTCGTAACGAAACTCTATATATACCACTTTTAAAATAACATAGTTTCTGAAAATTGGGGAAATCCGGCCAATAGGAGTGGGGACATGCCTGAAAACCGAAACTTAAAGAGTGGGGTTTAAAACAAAACTTAAAAACCGTTCTAACGGCCGTAATTTTTCATTATTTATGGAAGTTGGTATATGCCAAGGAAATAAAATAAGAAAACAGTTTCTGGAAATCAGTGAAACCAGATTACTATGAGTGGGAGTTTACCTGAAATCCAAAATTTAAAAATTGCTCTCGTGGTACTAATATTTGTTTTTCCACCACAAAATGTGTTATATATTCTTTAAATAAAATAAGAATAATCGTTTCCGAAAATAGGACCATTAGGAGTAGAGGTAAATCTGAAAACCAAAATTTAAAAGCGCTCTAGCGTTCAATTTTCTCTCAATTGTTTCAAAATAAACGAACAAATTAATTCAGCACATAAACTGAATGTATAACGAAATATGCATTTTATATTTAACAAAAAAAAAAATTGTTGTGAAGACAGAAACTGTGAGATATTAATTTCAACTGTGTGCGAGAATTATATCTGTATGTAGGAGTGTTCTGTAATAACATTAGGAAAATGCTTGCGTTACATTCTTTTACTACAATAAAATTTAAATTAAATTTCAAAGCCACTGAAAATCGATGAAACTTTGTTTTTATTTGCTCTGTACATTATAATTGTGTTTAAATAGTAACATGTTTCTTTTATTGACACATATAAACTTATTTTTAAGTTTAATACACAACTTTATTTCTGTTATTTCTCTCTATATGCGTGAATGATAATATCAGGGGTTCAGTTCATAAACATGCTTACTTTAAAAAAGTTTAAAAATACCCACCCACCCAATATAGCTTTCTCTGTCATTGGCAATACATTTCATTGAATTAATGTTATACCATTAATTTTTGTGAATTATTCTCAATATTACTCTAAAAATGTGATTTCTCTTTTGTATTACCTATAAATGCAAGAATTCCAATTTTGTTTCACTTACTTTTCAAAAATAGGGCAATTTCATTATATACATTTATTTTAAGTGATTTTGGAGGAAAAAAAAACAGACAGCCCTAGTTATGTAATACATTATAGTTCTGTTTTTCT
Organism: Metallyticus violacea; assembly: GCA_030762175.1. Taxonomy (NCBI): domain Eukaryota; kingdom Metazoa; phylum Arthropoda; class Insecta; order Mantodea; family Metallyticidae; genus Metallyticus; species Metallyticus violacea. The sequence goes on along the minus strand of CM060845.1, from coordinate 34,151,218 downwards.
TTAATAGTTAGCCTTAGAGTATGTCGTGCTAATTAACAACTTATTTCATTAATTAAGAAAACCATAATTTGGATTTATATCAATTTTTGGAGTTGTTCTACTTGTGAGAAATTTGCTTGTCGTTAGTTTACCCTGCGTGACTGATTTTTCTTTATACTCTAATTAAGTTGAACCTCAAATTTAATGTTCATAATCCCGGTTTAAGATTGAAAATGCTTGCATACATTGCTACTTTATTCTCTAACCTCACAGCAAATATTATTTTGGAAATTGAAACAGAAATGATAAATTATTAACAAACATATATCAAATATAACAAACCTAATACAGAATGATCTTATTTTTTAATTTAATTGGGAATACTCCAATAAAATTTTGATTAGAGGTTTATTAAAATCGCTCGATGTAAGATAGTTTGCCTCTAGATAGAATTAAAGAAGGAAGATAAAAATAAAGTTGTGCTTTGAACATGGAAGAACCTTTAAAAAGAAAGTAGGGGCTAATAGCAAATATCAATAAAAGAGGAAGAAGCATGGCGTCAGGCAGTAATGTGGTTACATTATTGTCATCCGCAGTGACAGAGAGTGGATCTCAAATGGGACACACCTGGTCATATGAATTAATCACAGAGACCACGCCTCGCTTAATATGGACGTATAACATCAGTTTAAAGAGTGAATGTGACATGGGTATTAAGATGGACAGTTAATCGCTATCTCGATGAACAAGACCGGAGATACCTGCTGTGTTGGCAGCCCTGGTGCTCTGAACAAGGTGACACCTCTCTCTTAAGTATCCAGTTGTTATGTAAACAACTTTTAATGTATCTGCGACAAACGACAAAAGGGTTGACCAACACCTCTTAGATCTTCTGCTCTAATTTTCGATTCCTTACAAGGTTCACAGTTAAAAGTGTTCCTAATCTTCATTAAATATCGCACTTTGATATAGTTTTCGAAAATTAATGCACGGAACACGGATGAGTTGCAGGAACATATGCAAGATTTTGCTGCAAATAAAGACCCCAGTTTTTTTCCCTTCAACCTCATTGCAAATCTTCTATTACGGGATCTGTGTAGTATAATATTCTGAGAGTGGGAAACAAGTTAAAAGTTATAGTTAAAAGTGTGGTAAAGAGATTCGTTAAAAAAGGAGGAAAAAAAAGGAGGGCTGCAAAAGGATCGAATAGAAAAGAAATTGATTGATTTGTTTTATTTACGTAAGCCCTTTAATATCTCAGGTCATCAACTTCTCGTTCAATTCAGGGCGTAAAACGGCGGGCAAATTTTGCTCAGAGTAATCCTCTTTCAGGCTTGAGGTTCTTTTACATGCCGTAAACGTACGACACGGGACCCACGGCTTTACTTCCCTCCCGAAGGAAGCCATACTTAGAATTTTTACGTCCGAAAAATCTACCAATCATGATCGATAAAAAATAAAGATAGATCAAGAAAGCAATGGAAAGAACTAGAGAGAGAGTTTAAGAAAATATGGTAAATGAAAGTAGACGACAGTGAAGCAGAGGAAAGGAAACTAACAAATGTTAATTAAAGCAAGGAAAATAAACTGCATAATCCAAAAAGGAGTGAAGAACAGAAGATATGAGAAGAAAAGAGAAGAGAAAAAGGGGTGCAAGCAAAGGAAAGAAAGAGTAAGAGAAAGAATATAAGAAGAACTAAAAAGGAGAGAAATATAGTAGAGAAGAAAAATGAAAAAAGAATGAAAGAGAACAGAAGATAAAAAAAATGAGGACTGGCTAGGAGAGAAATTAGATGGAAATAAAAAGAGCAGGGGAGAAAAGGAGAAGAAAAAAAGATAGGGTAAACAGAGAATATGGAAGAGTATAAAGAGAGTAAATAAAAGAAGAGAGAAGATAGAAAGTAAGAGTAGGAAAGAAAAGGGAACGAGTGAAAATATGAGAAGGGGGAAAAGAGCGGAGGAGAGAAGAGAGAAGAAGAGAGGGCAGAGAACATTCGAGAATAGCAAAAGAGAAAACTAAACCAATGATCCTATTTCAGTTAAAAGTCGGTGATCAATTTATATTTCTACTGCCAAAATAAAAAGTAATACCCAACGATTAGGCTATTAATCGCCGACAAATAAATCGCTCCATTATTGGCATAACATGGCTAAATATTATTGAAATAAAATATAGTCAAACTACTATCTACTTTGCAGAGAAACTGAACCAATGATGCCCATTTCAGTCAAAAATCGAAAGATTACGTATATTTTCACCACATTAAGTTTAACTTATTGATCGGCAAGTAAATAATTGCATAATGGGTAGAACCAAGAAAAGTTTCATTGATGTAAAATATTGATAGACTACCACCATAGTCATCAGAGCATATTTCAGCTAAAAACCGGGCGATAAACTCACATTTCTATCAACCAAGGCAAAATGAAAGACCGGTGGTCTGCCTACAAGTAATCAGTTAACATTATCGGTACATAAAGTATAAAGAAATAGAACCAATGACTCTTATTTCAGGTAAGAATTGTAAAGTTATATTTCCACAACAAAAAGTAAATCTTAACTTAGACTGCCGAGTAGGCTGCTACCTGCGGACAAATAAGGTTGCATTACGAGTAAAATCACTTATGAAAATTTATTATTGCAAAATATTATGAGACCACTAGTGTTGTAACCTGTGCAGAGAAACTGAACCAGTGATGTATATTTCATTTCAATACTTTATACTTTATTTGTTGACTGACAATAGCGCTGATACCTATCGGCAAGAAAAGCAATGCGTTATCGATTAAGACCAAGAACCAAAGTGTATTATTGCTATATAATGCCAAGCTATTAATATTGTAACTTACGTAGAAAAACCGTGCACTAACGCCTATATTAATTATGAACCACGTAATCAATTTATATTTCCACCACCAAAAAGTTTACTTAAAGACCGGCATTCAAGCCGTAACCTGCCGACAAGTAAAATATTGCAATATGGGTGAAAACATGAACTACTGCCAAACTACTACTACTGTCATTTGTGTGGAAAAATTGAACTGGTGACGGCTATATCAGATTACAAATGACAGATAAATAAATAAATGTAAATGTTCACAGCCGAAATTTAATTTATTGAACGGCGATCTTGCTGTTACCCGCCGGCAAGTAAATCAGTGCGTTATAGGTAAAACAAGGAACCCATTGTTATTATTGAAAAACATTATCCAGTTACTAGTATTGTTACCTATGCAGCTAAAACACTCGTAGTCTATTTCAGTTCAAAGGGTGTAATAAAAATATATTTTCACCTTTAAAAAGTTAACTTAATGACTGGTGTTTCGGTAGTTACCTGCTGACAGTTATTGTTGCATCATTGGTAAAAATAACAAAACATTTGAGCGCGTGATTGTTAATAATGACACTTGAAATAATGAACCGTTCCCTTTGTTTACGTTCAAGATGCCCTTGATAACCTTTTGTAAATCTTGGACCACCAACTAGAGTAAACAAAAATAATGTCTGCGTCTACAATAGTGAAAATTTTGGAGACTTTTCACAAATTTCCCTTATTGTAAAACCTTGTCACATATCTGATGGGATGCTAAAGTTTCGATCACAATCATTGTAAGAATGCCCACACAAAGGAAAGAACTGTTCTAACTTGCCGTATCTACTGCGCAAGACAAATTTGGACAGTTCTGCTTTTGTTTTGTTTTCTAAAAAGAGATTAAGTTCACTATCTGTATCTGGAATGAATTGGTCTGTGTGGTTCAGCAAAACGGAAACCGCTTCACTTGCTTCCTTGCGATATTGGCCTTCATGATAAACATGGCAGCGGACAAGTTTTGTATTCGTGTTGAAAATGGTGAAGACGTTTTACTCTAGATAAAAGATTTCCTGGACAGGAATTTTCGGATAATCTAATTTTTGCTTAAAATGAAAATGATGGCCATATGTTGTGATTTTCTTTACATGATATAGTTTCACTTAGAGCAGTTGTGAAGTTTTGCACAGGTACTTTCTGTTCCCCACAAAGCAGCAGGTATTTTGTTGTAGTCTACAAAAAGATCAATTCCAAATTGAACTTTTCATTAAAATACTTGAAATAAATTCACACTTGGTGCCAATGCCAGGTATTACTGATACAGTCCATACATCTTTCTAACGAAAAGTTTGGATGAGCAATCGTCAGAGATATAATAAGCCTCTTTGACAGGGAATGATCTGATATGCTCATGAATTCTTAACAATACATCTGATCCTATCTTCTTAGAAGAAGAATGTCTGACAGGCATATCATGTGCCGATCTCCCTTCCAAGAGAATCGCCCAAATTCGTTTGATTTTTATCTGCAACATCTGCACATTATTTGGAGCGATTTGGAAAGAACAGCACGCCATTCTTATTATTGCATAAATAAACGCATTGAAATGCTGTGGCATATAGGAGCGAGCGAGAGTATTGATGAGCAAATAGACCGAGAGATAGATTCGTTGTTACATATGACGGTTGAATGTTTGATTGTGGGGAAAGACTAGCTGTGCACATGCACAGAACGTGGATGCTGGATGCGTTGTGCTGTAACATATTTTTCGGAGAGTCGAACTTGGAATGGCGAAGAAAGAGGACGCTGCACCATCAGTCATCTTAACGATGGATAACACGAGTGTAGATATTTATTATTTAATCTTAATAAAATGATATTGGATTTAGAAGTGTTTCAGAGATTATCTCGGTTCCATTATTTCCTGGTTATCATTTCATTTCAGGCAGGGACCGGCCAGGGTTAGTGTTAAGTGTATAATGTGGTGAAAACAAGTAGCTCCGGAATAGGCTTTGACAATACAAATGAAAAAAAAGTGGATTAAAAATTTGATCCTATGACTAGAACAAAAATGGTAGAAGATTATAATCACTATCTGATTATGTAGGTCGTATCTTGTAGGTGTTGTCATAAGACACTTGCAACATCAATCTCTCAAACAATGCTGCCAATTCTCATGCCAGTTGTAAACTATGTTATGACGCTTGTATGGAATCCATTTTACACTCAAATGTGTATCGTATCAACTACCCGAGACAATGAAAATGTATTTAACTAAAAAGTACATTTTAATGACTCAAATCATTTTAATATTCACCCATTCAATTGTATTATATTACTAAACTAATAAATAGTTTGACACCTGTGCATTGAAAACGAACCAGTTACGCTTATTTCAGGTAAAAACAGGGTGATAAACGTATATTTCAATCACCCAAACACTAAATTATTGACCTACGATCAGGATGTTACCTGCCGGAAATTGTTGCACTATATTAATTGATGTAAATATTGCTAAACTATTATTATTGTCGCCTGTGCAAAGAAACTGAACCAGTGATGCTTATTTAAGGTAAAACCCGGAGATCATTTTAAATTTCTTAACCAAAAATCCAATTTATTGATCTGGGTTCGAGATTTTACTGCAGACAAGTAATTCGTTATCTTAACGGTTAAAAAAAAACTAATTTTGTTGATGTAAAATATTGTCAAAGTACCTAATATTATCACCTGTGCAGAGAAACAGATAGTCATGCCTCTTGCAGATAAATACTAGGTTATCAACTTATGTTTCCATTGCAAAAGGCAAAAGTATTAATCGGCGATTGGGCTGTAAGTAAGTCGGTGGGTTACCGTTGAAACCAAGCAATTTTTATTATGAAATATTGCCAAGCGAATATTATTCACACTGTGCATAGGAATAGAATCACTAACGCCTATTTCAGTTAAAAATCGGGTGATCAATTTATATTTTCATTACCAAAAATCTAACTTAATGAACTGTTGTTACCTAAAGGCAAGTAATTGTCATATTATTGAAAAAGCAAGAACCAAATTATATTATAATAAATTATTACTAAAATACTGATATTGTCACCAGTACAGAAAAAGTAAACCACATGAGCCATTTCAGTTAAAAATCAGGTGATCAATTTAAATTTTAACCGCCAAAATTCTAACTTAATGACCGCTTTTCGAGCTTTTACCTGCCGATAAGTAAATCGTTGCATTATTGGTAAAAACACGAAGCAAATTTTATTGATTGAAACGTTGCCAAAGTACTTCTATTATCATCTATGCATCTTCATTCATCACTGAGCTGATTAGTAATCAACTTATATTTCCAATGCCAAAAGTTTAATCAAATGAACGGCAATCGGGCTGGTACCTGCTAAGAAGTAAATCATTGCATTATCGATAAAACCAAATATTACTGTTAAATTTGTCAGTTGTCATATATGCAGAGAAATTGAACCAGCGATGCCTATTTCAGTTAAAAATAGGTAAATAGTTTATATTTACACCTAACTATCAGTGATCGATCTGTTACTTGCCGGCAATTAAATTGGTGCATTATCGGTAAAACCAAGAGGAAAATATTGTTGGAGGGAAGAGATGGAAGTAGTAACAAAGAAATTACAATGTAGTATTTTGTGGCACAGCAATGTTATCCATAAGAAATGGCACTCAGCTGTGTGCTACCCCTGATTTGTACGTTCAGCCATCAATCACTATTGAACATCATGCAAAATATCGCTGTGAGATACACCTACAGAACTGCAATAACACGCAGCGTAAATCTTCTTGTCACTGCTTACAAGAAATTTGTTGGCGAGTTCGATTGCCAAGGGTAACAATGCAGAAAATGAAATGTAGATATCTATCTGTCCTGATGTTCAAATAACATCTACAATATATTACAGAGGATACATATCTAGAAACCTGATGACTAGTGAATCAGCAATCCACGAGGCGTGACGATGTGAGCATCAGCTCAAGAAACTCACATTGCAGTTTCTTAATAGATATGAACTTCCAATCTTCATGTTCACTAAAAGTACGTTCTGTTTTCATAATCCAACCACTTTTTTTTTTTTTTTTTCCCCGTGTAGGATACAGTACTTATTTGCAGTTTTGCTGCTTAAATGTACTACAGTACCAAAGTCAAAAAGTTGTTTATTACCATTGCAGTTATTTTGAAAGGTATCTTACCCTAAACACTTTTCACAGTGTTTTGAGGATCTTGTGGAATCACTGCTTGATCTTTTCCTTTTCTCCAAAGTCCCGAATAAAGAGAAAATAGTTACGTCCTATAGTGAAATATTTAAGTTCTTTTACTCACTACTATTACTTTCAATAAGTTTGTGTTATAATATTTCACGAAAATCATATAACAGTATTAAAATGCACGCACAACATAAATACTGCTGCATTAGCAAATGAAAAACGTTATGGTTCTTTTATCTTCCTCCATACTCAGTTGATGAATTTACACTTTGCACCATCTATTGAGCATTATAACAACTAAGCAATCATCTTCCTGGACTTCTATTTGATAGACATGAAGACATCTCTCTATGAAAAAGATGAAATTTAATTATTTAATGTATACCCTTTCTTTCGCCCGCTCTTCAGCTGACTTTTTTATTACATATATGTCCTATGACGAAGCAACAAGCAGAAATAGTGAAACAGAAGTTACCTCCTTACTCCTTATCTTCATTGAAAACCATGTTGCTGATGGAGTGAGAAGTCAGCCTACTTGCTTACTTGTTGACCTTGCTGACTGTCGCAGTTGTAGCGCATTGCTCCCGGGAGTGTGTTGTATTGTCCGTTTCTTAATTCGACAGTATACATAAAGTGTTTTATGCCTCGTGTGTTTACAACGGAACATCGTGTCTTTATGTACGATTCAAATTGTTAATTCAGTAGTGAAAGAATCATAGGACCTTTTTTTTTTAACATATTTTAATTCTGTTACCTATTTATAATCCTACCAACCTCCTTTTTCAGAGAATTAACCGACAGGAGCGTGATCATGCTTTTTTTCAACAGGACTCTACCACTACTCACACTGCGAATAATTCCATGAGAGCAATCCACAAGACAAAGCTATTTAGAGATTTCTTGCTCCTTCGCCCCCCCCCCCAATTTAACGCCTGCTATTATTATCCCTCGAGTAAATTAGAAAATACCGTGTACAAGACTAGCGCGTATATCATACTCAAAGATATTATTCGTCAGAAAATAATCCGGATTTCTCAAAATGAACTACAGCTAGTGATAATTAATACTAAAGAGATACCCAAAAGGTTTGGAGAATTAAGGCTGGCCTTTTCAACACCTCATTTGATAATTTGATAAGCAATGAATCTCTTAAATTAGTTTGTGTATTGTTGTATAGTTGGTTTTATTCCATTTTTTTTGCCCTCCTGGCTATCACCGAGACTTGGCTGGCCGGCTAACAGGCTAACGAGCGGCGCGGCGCGCTCATTCATAGGCAAAACGCTCCGATGGAAAACAAAACTGATCGTGTGGTAAGAGTGCATTTCTGTACACAATAACTGACCAAAACCGCAATAGTACAAGTATAATGATGACGTGTTTGATACACTGGCCCAGAATAGTCGTTTCTCTTTCATTCGGATATCCTTATTGGAACTTCCAAAAGTAAAGGAGATACAGTTTAAAAGAAGTAAGGTAAATGGCGAGCTTTTAAGAAAAAACAATGATATTGAGGCATATAAAATATATTAACTTTGTTTTTTACAGATATTATTAACCCTTTAATCACTTATGAAATTTAACACATATTTGTAGCAACGGGCTTTAATTATTGAAAAATAATTGCAAAAGCAAAAATATACAAAGTTTGGCATTATACCATACACTAAAGCAACCTCATGAGGCAACGCCACACACTGTTGAGGGGTGTGAAAATAAACATAAACAAGCAAATGTTATCAACCAAACTTTAAAAAAAAAATAGTGAATCCAAGCTTAGAACGCATTCTCAGTTAAAAAAAAATTAGCCAGTAAAGAATTAAAACGTATACAAGTTAAAACTATGTTTCTAACTGTTTGTTCATATCCAACACTAACACCGTTCCTTTATATAAAAGTGACCAGATTAAAATTATATCTAGCATAAATAACATTTTAGCGTTCTCTGTTCCACTGTATTCTGACGGACGCTCTGTAACATCTCAGGTCATTGGTGTCCCATTTAATTCTAGACGTGAAACGGCCGATAAATTTTTCTTAGAGGCCTATTTTTTAAGGCTTGAGGTTATTTTACGTGCCGTAAATAAGGGACCCACGGCTTTATTTCCCTTCCGAAGGAAGCCATACGCCCGAAAATATCCATTTACCGTGACCAGGATTGAACCCACGATCTTGAGTCTACAAGGCAAATATGATTACCACTAGACAACCAGAACCGACTGCATTCTGAACGAGTCCAACAAAACACGAAAATATTGGAACCATAATGCCTTGTCTCGCTAAATTCTTTGCATAGAAGACATATGAAAATAAAATATTCTAATCATAAACCAATTAAGCAAACTTAAAAACAACTAAAGTCTTTGAACACAACCAAACAAACAATTTAATTTTAAACAAACGGCACTCATAAAACAATATTACATTTTCATGATCAGATATTTATTATTATTAAAAAAATCTTAATAACCTTTCATTATCAGATAGTTTTAAATTTTCTGATCTCAACCTTTGAGTTTTCAAAGGACAGATTTTAGCTGTTTTCACTGCCATCATTTTGTGAGCCTTCTCTCTGTCTTCTGGTAATGGAAAAAGTTCACTATTTCTACATGTTATGCTGGTTGTTTCTGGACAATTTCTACATATAATCTGTCTGTCATAAACAGAGTACGATTCTTTATTTCCTCTTCTTATTTCTTTGAGAATTGGATTTCCTACGAAGTTAGGTACCACTGACTAATTGATTTATTTTACTTGGGTATATCTTGGTGTGGATAGTGGGATTTCGAAAGAATTGTACTTCGCCTAGCACCCCGCAATTATTTACTGCTTCCCCTATTTTCTTCTTCTGTTTCTAACCAGCTGTAAAAGTACATAGAATGACCTTATTTAGAATAATAACAATTATTGAGATTTAGAACATAGAACCATAATTATAAAACCACTGTGCAAACTACGAAATTTTCTTAAGATTAATAAAAGGCACAACCTTTACTGTATTGTACACCATTCCCACAGTATAATATTATACCGCTTGCTACCCCTGAACCTTTTAACCTTCATTATCCGTTCCGCTGTTATTTAAAAAATGACACCACTCGTTATCTAGCGTTGCAAAATCATTGCAGTAACAATTAACTATTAGCACTTACCTTAATTTGTGCTGAACATTATTATTATTATTATTATTATTATTATTATTATTATTATTCCAACAAAATTCAACCAAAAATATTCACTTAAAGACGCACCATGCTTAGTTAATGGTAATCCTGATACAGTTTACTAGTATCACGTATAAGCAAGGCCGCTAGACTACACTTCCAACCAACGACTTGAAATAGCCGAATAGAGATGAACGCTATTGCCCCACTGCACACTATGCCCACAATGCAACTTTGGTGCGAGTATTTATGTCGAAGTCGAAAAAGATATGCCTGTATAAATAGTCAACCAAAAACTGACACCATATCTATGAATCCAGCAAAGTACATTTTTTTTTGTTTTGTTTATTTTTAATTGTGTTTAACGCCCGTTTTTACAACTGTGGCATCACCGGGGATGAACACTGATGATACATGAAATGAAATGATAAATTAGGAAAGAATTTTTTAAGGAAGGAAACATTCCAGGTCTAAGTTTAGGGTACCTCCCCGGCATTTGCCAGTCATGAGGATTGAGGAAAACCTGGAAAAAAAACCTCAGTCAGTGAGAACGGTCCTGGTGGGATTCAGACCCCAGACCTCCCGCTCACGAGTCCATGCCTTAACGATCTCAGCCACCCGTGGCGGTTAAAGTACATTGTAAACCATTTAGACCTTATACCAGCAAATCACCGGCAGCATTGTGAAATGCACAGTCAATAGATCCACGGCAGTAAAAGAATCTTAAGATTCAAATTCACTCATTGGAATTTGGCACAATGGCAACTGTGTTTATGTATGTGTTTTAGAAGAACAAATATTTTCAGTTAAGTTCACTTCTTTCCTCTCTTCCAATGCGTTCCTAGATATTGATATTTGTTTATGCAATGGATCTTTTCTCGTCCATGCACATTAAGGCAACCAATTTACAACCGCTTCTTCATTTTGTCATCCTCTGCATACCAAAAGATCTATTCCTTTTTCTCTTTCAATCCATGGTCATCGTTTTTGTAACCACTTTTCGTCTTTTGACACTATATTAAAAATATAGCTAAAAAATTCCAAGATCAAAAATATCCTTCCTATTTTTTTACAATCCCGTATCATTCCAGCGCACAAAACATTTCATTGCAAACCTAAAACTTACAATAAGAACTTCATTAACCTTGTTACTACTTACATGTCTGGAATTGAGAGCATACATCGCGATACTTTATTAGTGCATTCATCATTAAGTGGTTTTCTAAATTTGTTCCCCGCCTTTCTTTTAGAACACCTCCTAATCTTAAAAGTATATTTCTTGGTATCGTCGACGATGTAGAGGCCCCGTGTTGGACGCCAAAATGATGAGATGGTTTCTATGGGATTGGACAGTTCGCAGTGGCAGTACAAATTCGAAGCTAATCGATATGCACTTACTTATTGCCGGCCGTGACCACCCCGATGAAGGTGTTTCTTGTAGAACGTCTGCCCGAGGGTCCCACTTCGCATCCTGGGTTTCTCAGCGGCCCGAAGTCGCCTTTTCGTGCCCTAACTGTGATGCAAATTAGAAAACACTGCTTCATTTAAAAACTCCAAGTGTTTATTTAAGTAAAATTTTCTGGACGGACACCTGGTTTGCTGCTATTTACCGGCTGCTCTGAACACGAGATTATAAGAATGCGTACATTGTCTGAACTGAAGAGTAAGACTGCGAGCAATCATCATGAAATTATCGTGATCTCATCAGGTGTATAACTGTATTGCAGAGAACTGAGTTGAAGTCCAACTGCCTACTACACTGCCCGAACTGCGGAGTAATGTTGCGTTTGCTGCCTGCTCTTAAATCTAGAAATGCGTACACTGCCCGAACTGAGATCGAAAACTACGTGTAACCGAGAGTCTTTGGTACTAAAAACTTAATTGAAGTATAATCTGTGAAGCTGCGTCTACTGCCCGAACTACAGTTGAAAACTGCAGGCCTTCACAAGGAAGTTTTCTCTTTTATACTATGTTTAAAAATGTCGCCACGTGTTCCTCCAACTCATCGGGGTCCTCACGATAGCGCCCACGGCTACTGAGCTTTGGAAAGTCTTAGATGTCATTGGGGAGCTTTAACTCGCCCAAACGCACTCACTTTTAACTTTTGAAACTTTGGTGTTCGATAGGTTGATTTTTAAACATGCTATCATCGCGTGGTGTGAGGAGGTCGCTCACTGCTCCACCGGCTACTAAAGTATTTTCTAATGGTCTCCAGAGGGTTGGCAGCAAATGAAAACACAAAGAGCTTACTGTCCTGGCTTTTACCGCACATCTGCATTGACTTAGCTATTGTTACCTTCAGCAGCCTTTACTCGGGGCTAAAAGGGAACGGACCCAGGTAGCCTATACAATGAACATGCATCACCTTGTCACATATAATTTTCCTTATGTACTAATACAAGATAATAAATCATTATAATTATTATTATATTTTAATAAATGTATTCGCTTTGGGGCAGGTGGGGAGTGAAGACAAGGTTCATATCCTTGCCAATGCCCTAAATTTGAGCTAATTATGCCATGTCATTCATTCCGTAGCCCAATTTATACGAAAAATTTAACATTTCTTCATTTGCTACTTTTTCTAAGAATTGTATATGTTATCTTGTAAGCTTTGCATAGCTTTTTATATTGATTTAACTGCTACTGTTGTTTCGCTCAGTATAAACAACCATAAACGTTCTGTTCAAACCAAATCTCCCTTGCCGGTAGCCCAACATGTGCTATCTCACTGTAAGGATTTTGCTGATACTTTTAATTGAACACTTATTGATGCTTTACCTACTCGTAGCTCTGAAAGTTTGTTCAGAGATAGAGAAATGGCATCTATATTGTTGCATAATGTGAGTAAAACCTGGGTTTAAATCTTACGTATTAATATATTTATATTCTCTCTTTCATACACATACACTAATTGCTTCTTTAATTGGTTTTCCATTCATTACGTTACCTTCGAGATTCAAATATTTATTTTTACCGCTTTCACTTGTCTTCTTGCCTTTGAAGAAGAAAACATGTTTAGACATAGCGAGCGATAATTTTGTGATTATTTAGTGTATTATTATAAAAACTTCATTTTTATATATTATTTAAAACACGAAGCTTGTGCAATTTCTACCAAGGTCCCTTGCTCGTCTTATAATGGAATATGGAGCATTTTGCTCGGATTCTCTAATAGACTCTATCGAGAGGGTGAAGAGAACGGCAACCAAATTCATGAAAGGAGGCAGAGGACAGGGTTCAAATAGGTATGAGATCTGAGATGGGAGTCGTTGGTAGCTGGACAAAAAAAAGCGAAACTTTGTGTAATTTATAAGCCTGATAAGAATTATAGAGCATAGGAGGAACTAGAAATTAAACTTAACATACCTTCAAATTACTGAAGGGAAGATCATAAATTTAAAATTCAAGGAAGGCAAAGAGTAAATGTTAGCTCTTAAACAGAATAATTACAATAACTTACCTGGAGTATCTTTAAGGGCCGTCCTTTGACACTTAAGCATTAAAGAAAATTTTAGTTATTGCAGTTGACGGTATTTAATTATATTGAAATGTATATAGTTATGTTGACATTTACTAAATTACTTGGCTAGTAATAGAATAATGCTGACATGTATTTTTAGATTGAAATGTATTAAATTATGTATTACAATAGGTTGACATGTATTTAATTAGGTTGACATGTTTTTGAGATGACTTGTATAATTGTTCGGTAAAGGTAAATATTGTAATTTCATTATTTCTCTTCTCCCGCTGGGTGTAAGTCCAATTGCACATTGAACAAATACAAAAGAAAGTTAGTTTATATTATCTAGTAAAAAGGCAATTCAAATTATGAAGATAACATTTTGGATATTAGTAAATGACAATATTACTTATTAGATGACTTACAATATTCAAATATAAAATATTACACAGTGAAAAGGTTGATAAAACTTGGTGACTGTTTATACTTATAATAATAAATACTGTATTACACTTTTTGTGCATGTAAATTCGGAAACAAGAATATTTCCCAAATTCCAAACATTTTTCAAAATTATGATCCAGTAAAAAATTTACATAACTGTTTTCCCGTCTTATCAAAATAGTATAAATCTTCTACAAAAATATCAATTTTCTAAAATGAGTCTAGACGAAAGTGCATTTTATTTTTCCGAAAATCAGCTGCAATTTCTTAAAATTAATTACTTTTAGATGTAAGTTTTGGAATAATTATCAGGTATATGAAACTTTTATATTAGCTTTAAAAGTAATTACTCGTAATATTCCATTTTAGTAAGGTTTATTAAACATTATTTTACCATTGTCATAAAAAACAAACCTCTAGTTTTTCATGTTGATAAGCAGCAAAATATAAAACTCGCATGAGAAATTTATCAAGTTTACTTTTATGATAAACAGGTAATATACATTTGCTTATTATGCAAAGTGTAAGATAAAAAGGCGCTATTCTTTTGGAGAGGAAAGAAGGCTAACATCACTTTGCATTAGTTATAAAATGTGTCATGCAATCCCCCGCTGTTTTATTCCATCACTGGCTCAAGGTTGTTCATTACGACTCAACCTGTTAACCAAATGTCGCATTGCTCCATCGTACATTAATTTTGGAACCGCCACATACATTTTAACTTATATTTTTATTAAAACTAGTTTTAATTTTTGAAGCCACACCTTCGTATTAACAAGTGAAGGACACCACAAGTTTTGTCCTTTTAAGTGTAAGGCTTTAAGACAGCTTTTCGTTCTTTTGCCTTGTCAAGGCATAGTAACACACATGAAACGATAGGCGTATTATGCCAGTCCAATTTATCTTTACACAGGCGTGTCGTCTGGGAAATTAAGATCATCGTTCCAATTGCTGGATATGGTTAGAATCCACAATGACACTGACCAAAACACAACAGACTTGAATGTTTCATTTTGTCTTCTGTGAACAATAACTGCTCATTTACATGAGCACACCTATGTAATTTGTATACCCTTAAAGTATCGCTAAACTTAAAAAAGTAATAACTGAACAAATTGTACATGCATTTAACTCAGAATAATGACTTAGTTTCATTAACTAGAATAATATGCAGAAAGCAAATAAACATTATAGTAAGGATATAAAATCGCGAGCAAAAGTAAAAAATGCAAATTATAACATGGGGAAGCAAAATGTCATATACGAGGTCTGTTCAAAAAGTATCGCGAATTTGTGTTTTTTTCAAAAAATATTCATTTATTCATGAATATATATTTTGTCCCCTTCAAAGTAATCCCCACCAGATATTATACACTTGTGCCAATGTTTTTTTCAAATCCTCGAAGCACTTTAAAAAATCGTTTTTTGTGATCTTGTTCAGCTCCTCCTTCGATGGCGTCTTTATCTCCTCAATCGTGGCGTAGCGTCGTCCTTTCATGGGCCTCTCCAGTTTTGGGAACAAAAAAAGTCACAGGGGGCCAGGTCTGGGGAGTATGGTGACTGCGGCATCATAAGTGTGTTGTTTTTGCCCAAAAATTCGCGCACAAGCAACGATGTGTGAGCAGGGGCGTTATCACGGTGCAAAAGTCAATTTTTGTTCTTCCACAAATCCGGGCGTTCCTGGCGGATTGCTTCGCGCAAATTGCGCATAACTTGCAGGTAATATTCCTTATTGACCGTTCTACCCTGTGGCAAGAACTCATGATGCACCACGCCCCTGCAATCGAAGAAAACTGTAAGCAAAACCTTCACATTCGACCGAACTTGGCGCGCTATTCTCGGTCTTGGCTCGTGTGGCAGCATCCATTGGAATGAATGAGCTTTAGTTTCCACATTATAACCATAAACCCATGATTCGTCACCAGTTATGACCCTCTGGAGCAAATTTGGGTCGTCGCGGGCAGAGTTCAACAGCTCCTTAGCAACGTAAATGCGATGGTGTTTTTGGTCGAAATTGAGCAACTTTGGTACGAATTTTGCGGCGACCCTCCTCATGCCCAAATCATTGGTAAAAATCGAATGGCACGAGCCAATCGATATGTTTAGGTCCTCAGCAACTTCTCTAACGGTGATTCGACGATTGGCCAATACTATTTTCTTCACTTCTTCAATCTTTTCGTCTGTTGTTGACGAGCTCGGGTGTCCGGGACGCTCTTCGTCGTTCACATCTTCTCGACCCTCTGAGAACGTTTTGTACCACCGATAAACGTTGCTTTGGTCAAAGGTAGCTTCACCATATACTACAGTCAACATTCGGAATGCATCCGCGCACTTAATTTTGTTTTTCACACAAAATTTGATACAGATTCTTTGTTCGATTTTTTGGAATAGGCAAAAATCGAAGACGAGAGCCAAAACACGTCCAAGCAAAATAGCTGTCAACAATTAACTGAACATTCAAAATGGCCGAGCTTGTCAACATAAGTGGAGGGACATGAGTACCAACATAACGCCACAAAACAATCGAAAATCGAATATACGTAGCCCGCGGAAATTCAAAATTCACGATACTTTTTGAAGAGACCTCGTAAATATAAAGAAAGAGGAAAAAGTAACTAAAATTTAAGAAGAGCTATAGAATGGCCTAGCCTTAAAAAGTATCAGTTTAATCGTAAGATCGTCATTTACCATTTCGTCATCAATGCCCGAGATCATTAAGGCACAGATTCGTGAGCGGGAGGTCTGTAGTTTGATTTCCGCCAAGCTTTCTGACTGAGGTTTCTTCCAGGTTATACTCAGTCCTAATAAATGGCATATTTCGGGGAGGTATCCTAAACCTAAGCCCAGAGTAATTTCTTCCTTAAAAATATCCTTTCCTAATACATCATTTCATCTCCTGAATCATCAGTGTCAACCGCCTGTGGTGCTTCAGTAGTAAAAATGAAAATTCGATAGAAAATTTCAAATCTACTTGAACAGCAGAAATTATAAGAGCTCCAGTTGCATTTTATATTTTAGAACACGGCGAACAGAAAGTATTTTAACAATGTAATATTTGCAAAATGCAAAAAGTCAAGCAAAGCGATTTTTGTATGAAGCTACAAATACTTGAAGGATGAAACGTAATTGATTTTGGCTATAAATTGAATGATTACTACCTGAATCAAACACCGAATCAAACACTGAAACGAAAATGGAATTCTTTCTGATATCTCAACGGAAGCACTGCATATGATCTTTCATGTTTGGCACATTCTACCAATGTTAAAGCACTAAAAACTTCGTATGGGCAATCGACCTTTCTATTTCATTCTTGCAACGGCTGGTGCAAGAAATAGCTCACAGAAATGACGAGAGAGGAGAGAACAGAAATACTGCCATATGGAACGATTTTGAACGACAACAGAAATCTGAGTGAATAAGATTTATAATAAACATGATTTATCATCCAAATTGCCTGATGACAGCAGTCGAGGTGCCTCTGGAGCATACTGTGACAGGAGTATACTACATAAAATGTTCTGTAGTTCCGACAGGGTTAACTAAACATATCTCGGGGGTTTAAAAACCGTATTAATCTTATTTTTATAATTTTCACAATAAGACGAAGGAGCTTTGAATACTTTCAACAGTAATTTTAGTATGAGATTTTTGCCTTCAGGTAGGATTTACTGAAAATGGCAACCATAATACAGGAGAAGACATTTTGTGTGCTCGAAATCCAAGTCAGAAAGTCTGTCAACTCCGTTCAACATCTTTTCCGGCAGAGGAGAATCAACTGTCCAAATTATACACTAAAGCAGTGGTTTCCAAAAAAATTTAGGTCAGGGAACATTTTTCAGTGAAAACGTTCATCACGGACACTAATTCTTGCTTAGCCTTATATGAACATGCTATTTAAGGGTAGAAGGTAAACATTCAGAACTTAGAACTTTATAAATATAAAACATGCTTTATTATTTATTCCATTACAAATATTTTCAACTTTAATTTCATGACATAAATTATAAAAATATATTAAGGAAAAGGATTTTAAAACGAACTAAAAGCAAATTTGTAAATCCACAATATATCTGGTGTATAAAACCATTTTTGATGTTGCAAACCATAAATGCTACTTGGGACCGTAAAAGAACAATTGCAATGGGAGGGATGAAACTGAACTGATTTAAATAACTTAGCTATATCTGGTTGAATTAGGGACAGCTGGAGCCGAATATCTGGCTCCGCATCGAGACGAGATCTGTGTTTTGTTTTAGTAACTGCTTAAGTAGAGAATGCTGATTCATATAATAATGGTTACAAAGGGCAAAAGAATGATTTTAACCTTATCAGACAACACTTTAAATTCGTCTTTTAACCGACACCAGAATCCCGTTAATGACTTCTTATTTGAAAAAGTATATTTTACCATAGAAGCTGCTGTTAAAGCATTCAAGCATTCATATGCTGCGTGGATAGAGAGGTTATCCTTTTTGATAGTAGCAGAGAATTGGTTTACAATCCAAAAGTTTTCTTTCGTTTTTTCCTGGAGTTCTTCCGGAAAATAACTGTTGAAACTATCAAGCAAACTTAGTAGGAACTTGAAACTCGTGTAAGATATCCACAGATGTGTTTGAATCTAGTTCTTCTACAAATTACTTTACCAATGAGAAGCTGTCAAGATTGCCATTGTTCATTGATTATGCCCAAAACTGGTGTTTTTTGCTTCCGCCAGGCGGTTTAGAAGTTATTGGCAGGCAAAGGTTCGCAGCAAAAGACGCCGAACGGTTTATCGTCTTTACGGCAATGTCCGACTTCAATGGTTACCTGCGGAAGTTCAAGGCACCTCAATTATTTCTACTCGGTTTTTACTTACACCACGACTCAAAAAAAAAATCACAACTTTAAGACCTGGTCATTTCTTTATTCTTCCAATTTCTTCAAGGAGCACTACAAGATGCTTTGCGGAGCACAGTTTGGGAAATGCTGCACTAAAGGATCTGGTTGTCTCTTCAAGGGAAAAATCACAAGGCGTCCTCCTGTCGACGGTCTATGTTGAGTCGTTTGAGGCAGCAGTGTTACCAATGCAGTCCCCAAAAATCCACCAACCGTAGCAACTAACAAAACTTTGGAATGAAAATATAATAAATGGAGGTTGGAATAAAAAGAAATTGAAGCAGAAAGAAGATTTAATTTATAGGAATGAAATTTAGCAGCAATAGGGAGATGGATTGACCAAAAAGGAACGCGCTAACTAAAGAGAAATTGACTATGAAGATGGTAATATCTTGGTTAGGTAAAGTATCTAAAATAAAAATAGATAAGTTGGAGTCAATAACGAAGGCAAGTATGCTTAATGAGGAGGAAATTTGGGGTCTTGATGAAAGATAAGTGCGGATGTATAAAGGATCCTTTGTAAATAATATTGGGTTTTAGCTGAATGAGGCAGCGTTAGCTGAACAGTGGAGGTTAGGAAATAAAGATAAGGTGATTGAAAAGTAATGAACTTTTGGTATAGGACAAGGAAGTAAAACTAATGAATTAATTAACTAATGATATTTATTACTGTAAGTGGGCAAGCCCGGTGACAGTATGCACATTACAAACAAGTTACAAGGTAAACAACTTTCAAACTCACAATATTAGTTTAATGTTCTTTTTAAATACTTTCAGAGAAGCACCGCCCTCAAAGATCCCTGGAGGCAACTCATTCCAGTCATTTATAATACGAAGAGGCACATATAAAAACTTCCATTCACAAGTCGGCCGCTTACTGCCTTGACCCTACCTGCCATCGCCAGCCAAACCATGCCCGAACTCACGGCGCCAATACACTTAACCTTTTTAAAATATGTGTAAATAAAAGTTTCTTAAGAAAATGCAGATTGTGTGTCTTAGAAAATGTGGAATACTTCTAGCATCTTCCACAAGAAGGCCGAGTACAGAATTCATTTCTTTTAGATATTTGTAACACCCAGGTTTTAAAAAGATTAAGTGCTGTAGTTCCTTGAGTATGCTGCGCCAGATGCCGGCGATGGCAGGAGGGATCATTTCGGCTAAGCGGCTGACTTGCGAATGAAGAGTTTTGAGGGAACTGACAAGTATAAAATGATCAAATTTGACATTTTGTCTTGTTGATGAAAAAAGAGTTTCCTTTCTGATAGAATTTTAATATGGTTTATAGGGAATTGCAGACTTTAGTCTTTTAAAAAGGCGTTTAAAGGAATTGCGCATGCCTTTAAAAGTTAGTATGTCATACCCCTTTCACTGAAAAGTTTATTCCCTCATCAAAAGAATCAAAAGACGGCGCAGACGAGCCAACCAGAAGGCAACAGAGCATGTTACTAAAGATGATTACTGTTCTGAATGCATTAAGAGTGAGTCATAGTTTTTAAGTTAAATTTAAATGGGATTATTTTGAAACGACATTTTCCTAAATATATGTTTATTTTTCTCAAAAAATATTATACCTACGTGGTTGAAATTTTGCACAGTTATGTAACAAAATCTTTTCATTTCGCTGAACTACAATTATATTTGTCAGGGTAACACATTTTATAAAATTTAATATTTCGTCTTAAAATTTAGAATATAAATTTGACTTCACTTTCTTCATAGAGGAAAAAAATTAAATTGCACTGTTAGCAGCTGAATTACTGTAGTTCGGTAGCATGATATACAATGTGCTAATATACAGAAAAAAGTTAATCCTTTGCTTCAAGTAATTTTTGAGAAAAATAAAATCAAATATTTTGGCAATTTTTCTTCCAAAAATGTTAAAACTTAATAGTTTCTTTAATACATTGTTATGTATTAAAGAAAAACCTGTAATACATATAAACACGAAAATCCACACAAAGAAAACTGCACATATATTATAGCACTGGTCTATCAAGTTGCACCCAGAAATCTGCATTGAGACAGATCTTCCACCCCTGACCCCACAAGAAAACAAATTTTCATATTGCATAAATTATAGCGAACTTATATTGCCGAATGTCATGTGTGCTGTAAATAGTATGAAGTGTATACTCTATTATTAATATCTAGCATCATGTTCATAAAAATTCAGGAGGGAGATAGGATGACCAGAGGTATGATGTAAATTGTATAATTGGTCCGAAAAGTTATAATATGAATATGCAGGAAAGTTCTTTGCAAAAACAAGTGATTGTAGAACATAATATCGTCTGGTGCCTCCGCTTTTGAGCCTCCGGTGATGCACCTGGCGAGGAAGGATCAGAACAATACTCTTTTGTATCCTAGAGAGGCGACAAATCCTTTAGATACTGTTGAACTTTCCTTAAGAGACGGTAAAACTGGTGAACGTACTCTCGCATAGTCTGGACACATGTTCAAACGCCACCGATAAGGAAAGAGGATTTTAAAAAATTGAATACGAGCGCCTTAACTTGAGTTGCAACTCGCCAATCAGAACCGTGGATTTTGAATGACTGAGGTCCGTGGGTTCTCTCATGAAGCCCTGTATGAACTGTGAGCCATGTGGTCCAGATTCGAATGTGATATATATGGGGAAACTTCCTCAGAAAGGCACGCAGTCTTTGGAGGTATGAGCAGATATCATGCAATGTTTTGGACGGGAAGGAGATGAAACGCAACCAATTTTTACAGCAGACAGTATATCGTACTCCAGAGTCATTCTGAGATAAAATCTTTCTCGACGTGTGGTGCACAGCTACATAATGTCATATCTTGAGCTTCGAGAATATTACATGAACAGCCTCGTACTTCGCGTGCTGAATTAACGTCGGCGGTCAAAGCATCGCACCAGGAGGCATCCAGATTGTTATAGTTTCAATAAAAACTTAAATCCATACAGCAGAGAATTGTTCTTCTTAAACCCCCCTCCTTTCTCCTCCGAGAGCGCAAAACAGCAGAATCTGCCTCGCAGGTTATCGTCATCTGCGACGATTAACCGCTTTGTAAGCATACAAAACAAATCGGTTACAGCATATTTTCTGAGTTCTGTGCATGCCCGAATAAGTAATGCGCTTTCCAGTTTCCTTAAAAGTGCTTCACTGTATTATAAAAAGTTCTTGATAACTTTCTTGGAAATCGAAATGAGAGCCAAAATGATAAGGATTTCTGGAAAGAAGTGAGAGGAAGGATGTAAGAATAGAAAAATTGGTGGATTTTCGCAATAAAGTAGGACGATATGGGTTAGAACAGGGCTTGTGAAATTAAAGCTGCTAAGAAAAGAAAATCTTGAAATGTGTGTGAAGGAAAAAGCAATTGCTTACATTATTTATTATAAAGTACAGAAACAAAGATATGAAGGCATGAAACACAGAATATTGGGATAATTTACAAGATTAAATGCTATTAAGAGCTGTGCTGAGTAAAAGAGCACATTAAAAACTAGGAAGATTTCTTGTAAAAAGAGGGAAAATGGTTCAGAAAACCATAAGCGCATATAGAGAAATAGAATACTCTTTTGTCCCAAAGAAAATCAGGAATAATATTTTTATTAGATACCTATATACTTGGTGTTAAGGTGTAGAGAGATATAGATAGTTAAATCAATTGTTAAATACAGATTGTAGATATACATAATCAAGAAGCTAAATTGTTAATGATGGTTTAGAAGTAAGGGGAAGAATCCCGTATCTAGTTAGAAATGAGGTTGATGCTTTATGGAATTGCCAAAGGCTCTGGACTCATAAGACGTAGGGTAAGGTTGGGAAAAAGGGACATGGGGGAAGCGGAAGTCTCTCAAGACATTAAGGGATGTTTCACATTTTATGTTGGCATTTCCCCTTTCTGCATTGTGATATGTTAAAATAGACTGGGTGTAGTGCGACTGGAATTATCGATAAATATATTCTCAAGTTACAACTTCTATCCACGTATTTGAGTATAAAAGTGAGGCATTTGCTCCTTTCTTTTATCTTGACTGTAAAAATTGTTTAGAAAATAAAGTTGGGAGAAGTAAACATGGTTTCTTTGAAAATATGCTTTGGGAATAACTAACCATATGGCTTTCTGGTCAGGCCATCATTGTGGTGAACTTCCTGCTACGATCTAATAGTAATTTTTTGTAAATAAATCTAGATGTTTTATATGGGAGCGAACGGACTGTGGGGGCAAAAGGAATTTATGATTTGTATTATTTTAAAGCGCATTTCTAGAACTTACATGAACAAATGAATATATACATGTTGGGTAAAAATATTTTATTAATTTTTCCGATAGGCCTGTAGGGATATTCATTATATAGCCTCTCGCAATTCAACTAAACCGAGTGTGTATTAATTTTTTGTGTGTGTGATAAATTGAGATACAATGATTGGTCACTGTTCTTGAGGCGGAAGAAAAATTATGAAGTTAGTCATCAAAGCTGTGAAAATAGATGAGATACCACTGGGTACAGTCGCTAAGCACTTTCTGTCTCAAGGAATACCTTGAGATTGCTAGTTAGTTCTGGTACTCATATACCCATGATTTCAAAGGAAATTGAGGGCGATATCTTTTAAAATTGAATGAAATTGGGTATGAACTGACTTTAAATACATCTGCAGTCTAATGTTCCGTTATATTTTGGTGAAGAAACAGGCATTTAGCAATAAGGCTATAACTGCTGTTAAAGACCGTATAAGAGGAAAAATTGGAAACATTTGGATTGTAAATGATTTCTCATCTCCTAAGTTCCTGAAACTAAAGAAATTACTCCTCGAGAGAGCTTTACCGTTATAAAAATGTTTCATGAGGCGATCAGATTCACCAAAATGGACACGCATTCTCGCAGAAATGCATAAAGGGTTGTGCAAATGTAACAGCATTTTGTAAAAGAAATAAATTATTATTTGAACAGAAAAGCTGCACTGTAGAGCATATGTAATTAATGATCCTGTACGGCAGACCTTGTAAACAGCTTAACCCTTCTTTAAAAGCAGCACTGAATGAAAGCAGGGTCGACAAAAGCGCATTACCCAGTTTAGTCACGTCGCAAACCTAAGTAAGGCCGGTTAAACCGGAACAGGTGCCGAAATGTCTGTTACATTGTTCCGGTACTGTCGCCCACTTTATGCTCTCAAAAATGTTGTGCAAATTGTGCACAAGTCCTTGGAATAACCGAAATGCGAGCCTACTTGCTGATATGTTCCTTGCAGATTTTATCACCAACTTGTCAAATGGTTGCTAATTATTTATTACGTTGTTTTTGCTAGGAATAAATCGAGAGATTAATTATCACATGCCTTACTTTACAATTTCACAGAGTTACTTTAAACATCGCACTAACAATATAATACAAAGTGCACTCTACACTGTCATGGAATCGCCCCCATCCTCGAGTTGGAATTAACATGATCATATTGTCTGCAGGCGATAAGTACGAGATTGCAATACTATTATTATTAGTAGCACTACTAAATGCATTGATTTAACTGCCGATATAATGATACTTCTTATTTCATTCGTTATTACATTCCTGTATTTTATTCTTTTGGCGTCATATTCTTATTTCTTTTCTATTTGTAATATTCTCAAATGTATGATTATTTTTGTACATTATTCTATTGCTATTACAATGAATTTTATTTAGCGTGTTTAATATTTCATATTTATTTAAACTAAATAACATTTTGTATTATGTATGAGAGATTATTTTAATAAAGTAAAATCAGAAATAATCCTTAGAATGCATCCTTTAATTATCTGTGCACATTACTCGATATAGATATCAGATGCATAAATATACTTCTGTCAATGTAAATACGACATGTAAAGCAATCGTGGAGAACGAAGTTCTGAGAACTGAAACAGTATTCAATAACTAATTTGATTATATATACATTTTGAATCACCTAAAACTACCATCCTGAATATGTCTGAAAAGAATGGTGCTATTAATGCTCCGCTTTCACCGAAATGGAGTTGAGTAGCCCATACAAAGAGTTCAACAAGTATTTCTAGAAAAAAAAATAAATGTACATCAAGAAAATAAAACTAAATGAGATCGGAATGCCAGCAGGGTAGTTTGCACGATTCTAAATCAAGCAGTTTAAAAGATTTCGTCATCTGCAGGGCTCGGACTTTCAGGCCTTTTTTAGAGAATCCCTATGATCACTAGACAAAAACAAATACGTTCTCCCGACTATTAGGCAAAAACATTACGTGGTTATTTGCATTTTGCCTGCAATTTAGGGAAATTACCAACAATGTGTTGAATTTTATTCTGAATGTCTCCATGGATATCTCTCAAGAGTACGCATACAAGAAAGCACGGAGTTCTTTCTACATTCTCCATACACCACGATCATGTCAGCTTATTCAGCAAAAGGTAAACAATAAGCACATCCAGCACTTGCTTCTGTATTTACAAGGACGTCTCTGTACGCCGTGTAAAGAAAAGAAAATGTAAACACAAACGTATGCATAGGTTGTGGTAGGCAGAATTGTGCGGTGCATTAATAAATATAGTACCTAATTAGTTAAATAGGGCAGATAGCTCTTTAAACTTTGATATGATTAGAGTTTGGAATTTCCATCCAAGGCAAATATTAATATACCTGCTGTTAATTATCACTAAATTTTACACATAATACGAACTGACAGGCACTGACAATCGGGTAAATCTCCTCTAGTTTTATTTTTCTGGTTCTATTAGAAAGGTAAATCTAACATATGCTTATTTTCTCTATTAGTAATTCATTTAAACCTATAGTTGTAAAATTAAAAACATCTAGGGTAAGTGTAATTTCTTTCAGAAATTCTGTTTTTCATAGTCTTCGAGATTAACAAGAGATGCTCGAGATAAACGGGACGGGGAAAATGGATCATATGTACGATTTACTCCCTGGATATAGATGCATTTTAATATTCAATCCATTGTGCCTTAGGCGCAGTCGTGAGCGGTCAATGAGGAGGGTTCAAATAACATTAAGGATGAAACAGTTTTAACTTAGAAATAAATATCTTCAGGCAATGATGTGAACGCCATCTGTACTCTTGTTTGAGGAAAGCTCTTTTATGATTTTAGAGTTCTACAAACGTAAACTAAAAATAGTTTGCCTAGAAGAATGTGAACTTACGTGCAGTTATGGTCGGAAAGAAACATACAATCATATTATCAGAAAGATTAATATATACGTATTAACTGAGCTCAGTGGTGCACTAGAAATTGCAATTGACATAGACTTACACTCTTTCCTTATAATCAGGGAGTGGATTTCCCTGACTTAAATCATTTTGTATCTTAGTTGCTGAAGATGTTTCAAAATTCGTTGAAGGTGGAAGGAGAACAGATTTCAGCGTTAACGTCCTGACGTCGTATGATCATGAGCTCTCCAATAAGACGCCAAAGAGGCAATAAATTCAAAGTAAGCCCGTCTGGGAACTCAAGAGCCCACCAATAGTATTTAAATTTTCAAAGGCTCAGGAAGCCGTGGGCGCTATGCTGGGAACCCCACGTAACGCTTTTGTAACCACGTGGTGACGTTTTGTATTTCATATATAAGGAGAAACAGCCTAGAAAAAGCACGTTTTTTTTTTCAGTTTTACATTCGGCTTACTCACATATACGTTTTTCTGCCATACAGTCGCTCAGTTATACATACGATTTGTACACTCATTCGTTCATACGTTTCTTTCGTTCGCTTTACCAGGGACAGTAGACGAGAGGCACACAAATGCAGTATATGTAGCACGCCTCATCAAAGTCATAGAGATAACGAACCAGATGGTCAATAACTAAGTGTAGTGTGATTAAATATTTCAATGCATTCAACGAAGCAAGACTGTGTGATATGAACCACCTCCTCCTATCTCCCTCCTCCTGTGACCAATAAAACACGAAAGGCGACTTCGGGCCCCTGAACGACCCGGGATTTGAAGTGGCACCCTCAGTCCAACAACAATATCAGCACCGGCATGTAAAAACAATTTCAGTTTTTAACCTTGCAGTTACTGAAAATGATGTGCATATTGCAGCTTCATTAACATTGTTGGCTTTCAAATTAAAAGTAAATATAAGGAAATTGTTAGTTGCCTTTATTTTTGTCAGTATTCAGACATGATTGATTCAGAAAATGAACAAATACCTCGACGAAGAAATTGAATAAAATATAATGATCAATATGAAAAAAGTAAACGGAATAGGGTCAGATCATTAGAACAAGAATATGCGACAGCAATTCAGCATTTATGAGTCTACTCATTCTTACCATATGACAGAGATTTCTGTTTTGAAGAGAGAGATTAAAAATTAAATTCTATGTTGAAATTATAGTAAATTCAAGTTACAATGATTCCATATCAAGAATCATTAATTCTAAAGAACGGTGACCACATTTTAAAAAAAAGAACTTCAATTGCCCCACATAGTGACTTGAATGAAAAGTTTACTCTCGCAAATTATGGGCATCAAAAAACACCAGGCTATGTGATTGCTTGTGAATGATTGTTAAGAAATAATTTAAACTTGCGAAGGGAGGGAAAAGAGTTCAGTCCCATAAACAAACCCACAACAGCAAAGTGAGAATGAGTACAAAAAGTCAATAAAAAATTCTGCAACAGTATTCTTTATTGGCTCACAAGAGACTCCATCTGTTCTGAAGAACAGAGAAACGGTAGTTAAAGATATTTAAAGCAGTTTTGTCATATTGATTTACCAGATAATTTCCTTCAAATAAACATTTACTCATATTATAATAATAATAATAATAATAATAATAATAATAATAATAATAATAATAATAAAGCATTCAAAATAAAATACGTTCCAAGCAATAAAACTTTCAGTGACTCATTTAATCATAAATAAAATGGGGTAAAAGCTTAACAGTTGAAAACAGAAGAAGAATATCCACTCAAAAATTGATTATGCTAAAGTCTATTTTGTTAACTCGTTCAAATTAATTGTCATATTCAAATGGTCAATCTCTACAAGTTTGTAATGCACCACGAAATTGTTGGAACAAAATTGTAAATATTATAAAGTTACTTTTCTCGAGAGGGGGGTTTCGATTTAACGGATCGAAATATGCGAAGTATCATGTTGATGTCAAAGAAAGTAGGCATCACCAGTTCCTTTCAAAACTTCTTGTTTCACTCGCTGTAAACAAAATCAAGTGATATACTGCGAGCAAGTTCATAAATTAAGGTCCGCGATGTCAATAAGCAGCAGAAAACGAGTTTTTCTGCAAGAGATGTCGTAGTAATTATCAGAGCAGGTATAAGTTTATGGTCAATAATACAAGAACAAGAGAACAAATTGACAATACTTAGGCAACATACCGAATGCAACACATCAACTTCATAATCGGTTTTTGTTCTAAGTTTGAAGCCGGCTCAGGATACTAAACGAACATATCTGCAGCATCCGTTCCATTCAAGAGAAAACCAGTCGATTGTTTGGAACTATTAGTCCGGTAAATTAGATACTGTAGAAGCTGTGTTTCCCTTCATTGTTAGTCAACATTTTTATTTACCATATCCTTAAACTAATTTATGAAATTAAATTACTGTACTAAATCCTCACTACATGTCACAAGAGTTTTGTTTATTGCAAAACACGACATTCCTGCAGAAATTTAACATAAATACCAGGGAAAGTCGACCATGGTTGTCTTGTCATCTGCTCTGTAGTTGTTTCTATTTCTCAGTGGATGTGTGGAATGCATTTTCAGAAATATGGTTGAATACTGTAACTCTAGTTTTTGAGATATTAAGGCAGTTTCAAAAGAAATATTCACATTTCGGGCCAGGCCGGGATTCACCTTTAACCTTCTGGGCTGACACTCTGCCAACTGAGCTACCATGTTCTCCAAGAAGCCACAAACCTCTCTTATCTCACCATCCCCCGAAGACCTACCTAAAAATGTTCTTTACTATGTTCTTAAGAAATAAGACTCTTTCAATAGTGAAACCTTGGGGAGTTTTGGGGATATATAGAATCAGAAGAGAGAGGTTCCATATTTGGAGGAGGACGGTACAGCGTCAGCCCGGAAAGCTGAAGATCCATGGTTCGAATTCTGACCATGACCCGAAGTCTAATTGTTCATCCATGTCCTACTCGAGGCTAATGATTGAACATTTTATGTGTATTCACATAATGCAAAAATGTGCCAATAATATTCAAATTATACATAAAACGTTTCTAGAGTGTACAATGCGGAACCAGGCAGCACTATATATGTAAAAAGTTGATAGCCATAAAGAAATCACCTAATGTAACCACATTCTTTACTCATGCCAAGAGCCTATATACTTTACTATTGTTATTAGGCAAAACAAGTTTAATGGATTCAGATTGTGAAAGGATATGTTTTACAATACCTGAAACGTTGTAGCGGTTATGTTTTTGCAAGCCATCAGACAAATAGGGTAACTTTTATCCCTTCCGTGACTTCTCCCTAGGCATTATAACTAATGTAAATTTTACTTTTATTGCCACTTACCAGGTTGAAATAACTTACGTTCTTTAAACCTAATTCAAGAAGAAGTAAAATTTATGACAAAGTAGGGTATACAGGACGCATAAATATGTAACCTATAAAACAGAAGCTTCTGTGCAAATGAACGTATCATTGTAGAACTAGGCAGACGTGTTGATTGTGCCAATCTCTTGTCTCGTTTGAAGATTAACATCATACGAAAAAATATCATTTTAATGATTGGTAAAAAGTAGTCGGTCTAAACTCTACCTTGAGTCGTATCTTGTGCAGGATAATTCCTTAAAGGAAAGTTTATCACAAGAGGGTCTGAGATGGCCAATAAATCCACGAAGGTAGCTCCGCCCCTTGAGTGTATTTATTTGTACCTTTCAAGGATAAAATAAGAATTTAAATATAATTCCCATAAGCTTGGCATAGAAAACTGTAATGATGGCATATGTGTATTATGAATACTTAGCCTTTTCACATCATCTCGCAACAGACGAACGTCCATATTGAAATGCTAATACGAGTTTTAGACTATTTCATGCTTAGAATAAGAATAAATACTTGAAATTCGCACACGGGTTAATAACAATTATATAAAATATTATACTCACTTATGAATCCCTATCTAATCAGAAACCTTAAGACTGAAATAGACAAAAGTCGACTAGTACAATCGCTATCGTTCGATTTATAGTGCTAACTGAGAAAAGCAAAACAGAGATAACATGTTACCATTATTAACAACGTGTTTAATAAGATTTATGATTGCTTAGGCAGATATTGTTACGTGATTTACAAAAATATTTCAGACTGTTTAGCTGAACACGGAAAAACAATTGTTTGAGCGAATGCACTTTAAGTTAATTAAATGTACATTTATTGAAAACACAGAAAAGTGGTCAGAGGAATTATAGTGGGGGTATAGAATTGGTTATACTGATGAGGAGACAAAAGCACTTCTCGCGGTTAAGGGATTTGGTAAAAATTTACTGTGATATCTGGCTGCGACTAGTCAAAATTGCAAAGTTTGTTTCATTTCATTAGTGGATTTTATAATGACGCCACCTAAGTGAAATAGGCGAAGAGTATTATGAAATGTTTACTTGCCTAGCTTCTGTTCACACCAATTATATTTTAGTTTCAACAAAGAGCATTATAGGATTTAACCGTTGACAAACTACACACAGAGTGGAGTCAAATGACACCTTATGACGGGAATTTTTTTCATAGATAATATCACAATATGTTCTGAGATGGCGAGCATAGCGAATGAATTTATCTAAAAAGCTGAGAATATTGAGTTACAGTTATTAGGAAAATTTACCAATAAAATACAGTAGAAATAATAAGGACGGTTACCCTACTTAATATGGGATGATGCTACATGTTTTCCCCTACAACGCAATTTTCACTACAGGAGATTGCACCGCAGAACAGAACAGAACAGAAGGGAGATGTTATCCCAAACCTCCTTGGCCGGCTTTTCAGAGACACTCTACTGTGTTGAGACCTCTAGAAGCAAGCTTTGTTTCAGCAGACCAAAACCTCAAACGTACATGAGTGATCATCTAGTGACTTCTACAATTGTTTCGCTCAGTAAGAACAATCATAGACGTTCTGTTAAAACCAATTCTCCCTTGCACATTGCACAACATGCCCTGTCTCACTGTAAAGATTTCGATTATGCATTTAATTTAATATTCACTGATGCGTTACCGACTTAAAACCCTGAAAGTTACCTTAGAGATGGCAGCTGTATTTTCGCATAAAGCGCGTAAACAAATCTTACGTATTAATTTTGCTCCTTTTATTTATTTCTTCAATTATTAATACATTTCTCCTTCTTATTTTTCTTCACCTACCCGTTTTCCCTTGTTGTTTGTTTCATCTGTATCCATACGTTTCGTTCATTTGAGATTTAGTATTTATTTTACTACTTTCAACTGTCTTCTGCATTTGAAGAAGAATACAAGCGGTTCGAAATATAGATATTTGTGTGTTGAACTAAGTGTTTTATCTATTTCTACTTCTGTAGAGCTTGTTTTCGTTTTTTTTTTTTTTTAGCTACTTTTAGTTTCATTTTTATTACACATAATTTATTTTATCAGGATAATAAAAGGTTTACAGTCAAAATACTAGATTATTGATGGATCACTTCAATCTTCAAAACAACATAAATTATAACAATGAAGATAGATGATGACTATGTTCGGTAAACAATGAAGTCTTAGAAATATGTTCGTTTTCACTCACTCAATAAATTCACTCACTCAATAAATTCACTCACTCAATAAACACAATTCCTTCTATAACATATACACTGAATGTTTCGAGATATTTCCAATTTCTTCCTGTAGAGTTAAAGATAAGGAAATACATCATTTGTATCTTGCTTTGAATATGTTTGAAGTAGTTTTTAAATTATCCCATATTATTTCGAATTCAAGATATTTCATCTTCCGGCAGCATTCTTCAGATACGAAAACATAAATAAAGCAGTGAAGGTATCCATCTAAAAAGCAAAACAAAAATTAGGAATAGAATGGAATCGCAAGAGACAGCTAGCAATGAAAGTTGGAACCCTAGGTTTTTGGAATTGTGAAGGACTAAAAAAATAAACAAATAAAATTTCCTAAGGAACTATACAAATTTACTGGGGAAATGGGGCTTCTTAGCAGTTGTAGAAACATGGTCAAAATATAAAAATATTGTGTTACAGGATTTTAGCTACAAAGAGGGGAAGGAGAAAACAATGGAAAAGAAAGGGAGATCATCAGGAGAGCTAGGATTCTTTGTTAAGAAGACACAACAAAACAATTTAAAAATATGGTCTAGATATAAGGAAATATAATGGGTAATACTGGAAGATATGCAAATGGTAGATATTAATAAAATATGCCTGCAACATCCCTGTTACTTCATAATCCCACAACAGAGTTAGAAAAAGACATGGAATGCCTAAGAGACTCATATTTGAAAACAGAAAGTATTAATAATGGGTGATTTTAATGATAGAATTGGAGAAAGTAGTGTACATACAAACGATGGCTTGCAAAATTGTGAGGTAATGGCGAAAAAAAGATAACACCAGATGCAGTAGAGATAAAAGTATAGGCAAGGAAAGCAAAAAATTCATTGGATATTTTAAATGGTAAGTATGGGGAATATACCTTTGTTAATATATATGGACAGAGCGTAATAGACTATACACTAATGCCAATTAACATTAGCTATATAGTAAATAATTCCAGTCTTAAAATAAAATTAAATGGACAATTAAATATATATGTAGAGAGAGGGGGAGGAAGGGAGGGGGAGAGAGATAATTAAATAGATGCATGTATTTATATACCGGATGTATCAATAAGATACAGCTAAACTTTGAGGACACAGTCCTCACACGTAGAAGAAATGTTATGCGAACATGGGTCCGGAAACGCTTTATTTCCATGTTAGAACTACAACTCTTCATAATACTTTAATCATGTATTAATACAGGAACAAACATACCAGCGTAGCACATGAAACTTTTCTTACATGAAATGTTCAAAATGTCCTCTGCTAGCATTGATAAATGCATCATTACTTTCGTTCAAATGAAACACAACACTGGCGGTGAACCTGAGATTTACAACTTAACCAGACGTAACCGAGAGAGCATTTTGAACATTTCATGTAAGAAAGAGTTTCATGTGGTAGTTCTATTCCTGGTGTTTGCCATGATTAATGTACTATGAAGAGTTGTAGAAAATGAGTTCTAACATGGAAATAAAGCGTTTCCGAACCTATAAAATATTTTCTTCTTGAACGTGTGATGAATACGTATGTCCTGAAAGTTTGACCGTACCTTATTGTTACACCCGGCAGGTATACAGAAAACTGAACATGTGTATAAACTTTGCAAGTAGTTTGTAATACAGATGGCTGTCTAACTAAAGAAATGGCCAGGGCCAGTCTCAGTGGGCACCTAAGCCCCTGTAATTACTTAGTACTCAAACAAATAGTATTATTACTATTATTATTTTATCTTCTAAATTGGCTTTAAGCACAACAGCAACTTCAGTTTGATTTACCAAAATAGAGACTATTTTCTGCCTTCTGCCTCTCCAACAGTATTCACACTGTTGATATTGCGGCATCTAAACTGCTGAATATATGGAACGGTAAATTAAATAACGCGAACAAATGATAACGTAAGAGAGAGTGAAACTTAAATTAGATTTTGACTTTAAGAACGGGGAGTAACTAAGAACTTCCCAACAGAAGCGTTGCAGCATATTTGCCGTTATATGTTTATCATCGATGGCTTTGCGAAGAGACGGTAGCTTCCGCTGAACCGTCCTCATTCCAAGTCTCTCACCCTGAGATGACCACATTTTTCTGAGCTGTGTTTAATAACCATGAACCAATAAAGGAAAATTATCAAAGTGTCTAAGATATTGACTGTAATTATACGTCTTCAAATCACTAAATCACGTACAATTTTAATTTGAATAGTGGTGCAGAAATAGAGAGAGAGTTTGCACGCAAATGGAAGTAACCTGTGATCACTTCCACTGGTGAAACAGGTTTAAACATTTATCTACAGTTCCCTTTAACCTTAAAGTTGAACCCTGAGTTGCTATAACCATGGACTCATACAGCGCTAATACTCGATCTTCTTAATAACGGATTCATTCTGAATTTCCCAGCAGTCAGCACAGATAGATATAATGCCGTTTGCTGCTTCAGGAATCCTGCTGCAGTGTGATCACCTCGCGGGTGCCGAGTCCCCTGCCTGTTAGGTGACAAGGCGGCGTTATTTATGAACACCCCATCCGAAGTGGCGGCTGCAAGAGAGATTTATGGAGACAGCAGTGATGTACTGGTTTATAAACACCCAGTGGTGGCCAGTTGGGAGACACGGAAGGGACACGGACGACGACATATTACAACACACACACTCTGCGGATAGCACCTTGCCTCAAGGAGAATAAATAACTATACGTCACTAAGAATTTGCTTAAAATAATTGCACGACTTTACATTGTCTTTAATACTACAGCCATCTAGGGTTGGTGTTTTTCTTCTCTATATGCAACAAAGAAAACAGTTGAAATTAAATACATAGCGATAATAGCTATTAATACTACTAGTGGGGTATGAGTGAGTTTGCAGAAAGAAGCAGCAGCCGTGTTATGTAATTACACGAGAGCTGTAATGAAGCTCACCGCACTAGTTGTATACAATATTTTATCCACCTTCGTTTAATAACTACTAACATCATATTATTAGCGAATTCCGAAAGAATGTACCTATTAACATATTTTTGAAAATGTCTTCAAATCTCCTTAGATTCTAATTACTAGACACCAAAAATAACGATAAATATACCGAGGGTGTCAAAAATGCATACATACTTTCACAAAAGGTATCTATTTAATATATTTCAAAGCTGAACCGAAAAACAACATTAATGCTTAGTATGATGTTCTGTAAACAGATGTGACTCACATTACGTTATGCTAGCGTTGCTACAACAAATTGGAGCCAAGATTATCGTTTGAAAGCGGAAAGCAATTTTGAAGTGGTATTGAAAAACAGAGAATGTTGTTGAAGTTCAAAGGCAAGGAAGACGTGAGTACAGAATCGAACCGCCAAATTGAGCAATAATTGCACGCATTCGAGAACAATTTGAGACTCTTGGTACTATATGCAACAGAATGGTGCACCACCACATTACCACCGAAATGCACTGCGTACCTTAGTGACAATCTTCCAAGGCACTGGATAGGACGAAGAGGTCCGATTGAGCTTCCACCGCGTTCTCCGGATCTAACTTTTTGGACTTCTACCTATGTGGAACTCTTAAGGACGTTGCATGCCACAGAAAACTATCCACACTGGCAGCACTTTGGGAAGAAATTGAAATGGCGTGTTGCAATCACTTTCACAAACTTTATTCAATCAGTAGTTCAAAGTACTCAGAAGTGTGTTAAGGCCGATGGTGGACATTTTGAGCAACTGTTGTAACAGTAAAAGTCTAAGATGATTAGTGCTCATCATTTTCTGTTTGTGTGAATTCAGTTTTGTTATGACAATACACTTTTTCTTTGCTTGAACTGTGTATACATTTTTTGGCAGCCTTTGTATATGTGTGTGTGTGTGTTTCAAAGCTCTAGAGGTCTCAATTTTTTTTCTCAACGAAACTCGGAGCATAACAATCAACTAACAAACGGTTTATCGAGTTCGTTAACTCGTAAAATAAGATCGTTTGAGGTGGAGGTTAATGTAAAAATCGCTCTAGCAGTGCCACTTTTTTTTTGTAACGAAACTCGCTATATAACATTTAAATAAAATAAGAAAAATATTTTATGAAAATCAGAAAAATCGAACGAGTAGGAGTGAGGGTATATCTGAAAACCGAAATTTAAAGAGTGGGAGATAAAACGAAATTTAAAAACCACTTTAGCGGTCGTAATTTTAATTTTTTAAGAAAACTCGGTATTTATAACAATCATATATTTTATATTTAAAAAAAAGCATTGTCGTGAAGACAGAAAATATGAAATATTAATCTAATATGGTTGTGAGAATTATATTTGTATGTAAGAGTGCTCTGTAATAAGATTCAGAAAATATTTGCTTTACTGTTTTCACTACAATAGCATTTAAATTAAATTTCAATACCATTGAAAATCGATGAAATTTTCGACTGTTTATTGTTGATTGTGTATATTTGTTTAGTATATTGTAATTGTTTTTAAATATTAACAACTTTTTATTGGCAATTATTTCTTCATAAATACACAAGGTTTCTTTCTATAATTTCTTTCTATTTTACCGAATGTCATAAATATGGTGACAGTTAAAAATTGTCGCACACAATATAGCTTTATCTGTCAGTGGACATAAATTTCATTTAATTAATATTATGTCATTCATTTTTTTGGTTTAATCTCAATAATAATAATAATAATAATAATAATAATAATAATAATAATAATAATAATAATACGAAGAAGAAGAAGAAGAAGAAGAAGAAGAAGAAGAAGAAGAAAGAGAAGAGTTCTATAAAGGTGATTTCTCCATTGTAATACTTATAGATTGGAAGAATTCTAATTTTGTTCCTCTTTCTTACTGTCTACTTATACCTAGTTCAATGTTAACCTCACTATTATGATTAATAAGGTTAAAACAATTCTTGTTTGTAATTTACTCTGATATTCCTGTCTGTATGCACATTTTGTTAGCAGAGTTTATAAATAGAACTTAGACTAACGCATTATTTGGAATGAATATGAAGCGGAAAATATGGAAGTATTAATTATCAGTCCCAATTGAACATGGAAGTGATCGATAGTGTCATAAAGGAAGCTATTTATCAAGGAAATCTATGGTATTACTGTTTTAGATTTTGGGGGATGGGAGTGGAAGGATTTTAATAGCTCATTTAGGTATCTCGGGGTGCGTAAGGGGGATGCGGAAGAAGTCTTGTAAAGTACGAGGCATTTGATACACCTCATGAATTCCTCCTCAAGGCTCTCCCTTCTTCTTCGCTGCTCCCACCGAATCCTCCGGGTTCTGCTGCTTGCTGGTGTTGATTCCTTCGGCGCCCGAGCTATCAAATAATTGACTGGTGCGTTTTGGGAGTCGCCTCAGCGCTCCACGGGTAGGAGATGGAAAAGGACTAATTCAGTTAGAATATTCACATTAAAGTTGATCACTCGAGGGTACTTTATTTAACATTCACATAAAAAATGTTACGACTCTAAATAACGGCTGCATTCCACTGTTAAGTCTGCTGTGTCTTTCAACACAGTCGCTCGTCCTGAATGACTGAGGTTGCTTCGACTTATTAATATCCCATGCTTAATCAACGAAACGTGGTTGAAGCACGACTTATTTAACACTGTTCTCATAAACGCTATCGAAGAAATGTAATAATGTCTGATACACATCTACTGCTACTTTCTCAAACTGTCCGCTCTGCCGACAAATTCGAGTATCTCATGACGTCATAAACATTAGGCGTCGCAATTTAAGTATCATGGGA
This sequence comes from Metallyticus violacea, assembly GCA_030762175.1. Classification (NCBI taxonomy): domain Eukaryota; kingdom Metazoa; phylum Arthropoda; class Insecta; order Mantodea; family Metallyticidae; genus Metallyticus; species Metallyticus violacea. The sequence continues at coordinate 34,113,710 of CM060845.1, read as the reverse complement.
GTGACTTTTTCCTCCCCATTGGATTCTGGATTCGCTGCATCTCTCGTCATTGGTTACTTATTTCGCGCTTCTAGGGCTGCCATTGCTCTTTCTCCAAAATTCTCTGACCTAAATTTACGCAACACATACAGCAAGAAGTTTATATGTTCTTGAGAAGGGACTAGGGTTCAAACTATTACAAAAGATGACTGTTCCTCCCTTCTTCGTCTTTGGAAAGTTTCCATCCGGAGTTTCTACGGTCCTTGCCTGGCAAGATGCCATAAAATCTTTGGGTTGCTATTCAATCTCACTTCCCCTCGACATTCCTAAATGTACAAACACTTTATTTTTAGCGTTCTCTTCCGAAGAAAATATAAGCTAGTTACTCATAGTTAAATCGAATATGTTAGGCTTTCCAGAAATATGAGATAATTGATTAATATATATTACATTTAAATATAATTAACCGTGATTACAATTTATGTTTCTCAGGATAATAATGTTTCAATCTCAAATAATTACAGCAAGATAAAGCCAGAACACAAACGCTGGGGCATCAACCCGTGACACTACACGCGCAGGTTACAGGTCCTTGTCCCTTGGGCCTTTGGAGTCCTTGAACTGCCCCCCCCCTCTCGATTCCCACGTTGCACTACAAAACAATCAGCTCTCTTCGAGCTACCTAAAATTTATGAATGCTCCAATGGGCCATCCAATTCCTTCGTACATGTAACCAACAGAGAGAAAACGAACAAGATGAGAACAAGGAAAAGAAGACAAAGAAAGATAGTCGTCCGAAAAGTCAACCGGCAGAAGCAAGTCACTCGAGAATTTTTCAATAGCTACCAATGAGAAATGCAAAAAAAATTGCTAAGCTTCGTTCGTAAGCGGCTAGAAATTACAGAATTAATTTGTTAGTTGTAAATGAGGTGTTTTCTGAAATTCATTTCCGTTATGTGTATGGCAATCTTCTTGCTCAATCAATTGGTTCCCCTTCAGAACAGCTCCATAATATCGAATACTGCTACAAGCAGTAGTACCTTAGGTTTGCTGTCGAAAGATCTGCAGTTTTTCCCCCAGTTGTGAAGGAAAAGCTTTATGCTATTCAATAAAAGGAATGAAAACAATGTTTCGTACTTTGTTGGTTCAAATTTCACATAATTAATCTAAAGATAAGCGGATAGCACCTGTTAATCCAATTTACTGTCCCAAGTTCTTCAGCTCTGCGTTTAGAGAACCAGAACCATTAAATCTAGTTAACGCTGACCCTTCCCTGATTTGCTGATACACGTCTACATCTTAATATATAAAACTGAACCTTGAAATACTGTCGGATGATGTATAGCAAGTGAAATGGTGTACCTTCGTGAATTCTTCGGCAGGTGATTTGTTTTATACGTAAAGACAATAAATAGCAATATAATACGAGCCTATTACCTACAAATTGATAGAAAAATCGATGCCGATATTTATCTTCACAGATATGTGAATAATTAGAGAAATAACGAAGATACTCCCCTAAATTGACAGTAAAATCTGACAAGGATCTAAGCAGGTGTTTGTTTTAAAACGTACTTTCAGTCACTTGTAATAATTTTTAAATATTACTACCTGCTATGAACATATGCAGCCATTTTATAAACATACTGAAAATGGAGCGACATGAGCAAGAAAACTATTTAAAAATTAAGCAAATTGCTGTTAAAAGTCTACGCATTCTGCATTACTATATTCTCTAATGATATAAAACCAAAAGAGAGAAGCTAAACAACAGAAATTTTGACAACAAATAATATTTGAAATAAAATAATAAATAATCATTTGAAATAAAATAAAATAAAATAAAATAATATTTGAACCATTTCCCAATGGTTCAAATATTGTCTTACACTTACTTGGGAAGAACGTATTGGAAGCGGCTTTTAACAGGTTTCCCCTGCCACTCATTACGCCATTGCTCCATCTTCACCCTCCTCTAGCGTAATGTAGTCCGCCGATTTCAGATAAACTACGCTACTGCCATATAACGGCGAATGGAAGAAATCCAATAAGCCCGGCATTGGGTACAGGCATCATTATACGTTTAAGAATACACAGATCAGTAATTATCATTATTTTATCTTTATGAAAAAGATTTATAGTGGGCGCTAGGCTGGTCAAAAATATTTTTCAAATATGTTTACAATTGTCAGATTAATATGCTCTGGAAGTGAAGAAAACAAACTGTCATTACATATTCCGGAGATACGTGTTTTTTAATATTCCTTAACATGCATCAATTTGAAGGGCTTGGTAAAAATATATTCCCCACTACAAATCCCACAAATGGCCCTTTGGTGGGAGACGAGCAGTTTAGCCACTCTCCATGGCGCCGCGTAAATATATAATATATTATAAAGATAGTTTTAACAAATTTGGCTCCACAAATATCAACTTAATATACAGTGAGATTATTTCAGATATGGGCCAACTGAATGCTGCTGCTTATTGCGGAAGTGCAGTCACCGCAAATGAAAAAGGGAACGTAATGTCGATAAGCAAGTATTTTATTTATATTTTTATTTTTAATGAAAGGTTAAAACTTATGATAATAATAAGCACTGAGATATGTGGAAATGATGCCCCTCAGCAACAATACATTGTCGGTATCTGGATAGGATATTCACGGCTGGTACATATTTCTTGTCATTGAGAGGTAATTTTATAACGAGTTGGTGAACAGTTTCTCTACCTAAAACATTTCTACCAAGATATTTTCTTCTGAATAGACAAAAGAATATTAGCCAAAATTATTTATGTGTTATTTTCAGTTTGATCCCATTTTATAATAACCTTGAAACAATTTTAATAAAATTTAATGTTTTACTTGCCATTAAGTTCAACCTTATGCATAATCACAAAGAAAATTACAGAAGATAGCAATAAATATTATATAACAATATTATTATTTTTATTTAAACTATAAAATGCATTTTGAATTACATAACCAGAAGCAAGACTATTTAAAGAATTTTTCTTTACCCATTTCACAAAAGCAAACTTGTGAGTTATATCGTTTATAGCCTTAAGACAATCTGCTTCGGCAATTCAAAAAGAATATTTATCCTCTAATTGCTATATTTCTTCAGCTAAGGGGAAAAACCCTTTTCTGAATTGCAGGTGTTTCTTTTTTATCATTGCAATAGATTCCCCCTCAACCCCCACTTTCAGATGTCACGTCATGGACAATTGAAATTTCTTGTTAGTTTACTTTCAATGCAGCTACCTTGGGTTTGCAATGACAATTTAAAACATATTGTTAGGGTAAAATAGATTCCCCCTTGTGGCGCAATTTGCAGCAAAAAAAAAAGCAAAAACAAAAACAAAAAAAAACCGAGGAAAACAAAAAAAAAACCGAGGAAAACAAAAAAAATGTTCTAACCAACAGGAAAGGAGTAGTGGCCAAGGTGAGGGCTCAAAAGACACAAGAAAATCCACCAACCCAAAGAAGCTTTGTCAACCGCACTGACATCTAATGGCACAGTTTGTTGCATAAAAAATGAAAATTTTGATCTAGAACGGGGCATAAATCACGCGGACATGTCAAGAGAACAGCACACCAGCTTCACCAATGCTAGAAAATTGTATAAACACTACTGGTAGATGTAATGTGGCAATATGTGAATTCTCTAACTGAAACATGAACTTATCTAAGTGATGAAAACAAACCCCATCCAGTGGACCAAAAGGAGCGTTTCAGCATCATTCCGAAAGATAATGGTTGCAAATTACTGCACTCTGGAGCAACTCAATGATCACAAAGTTGCCAAAATAAACTTATTTCCAAGGGAATATCGTGAACCCAATTTTTGATGAGATTCTCCAGTTGTATGGTGAAGACACCCAACAAATGTTTGGATTTAGCTGGACAAGGCATTCAGTCACAACACTGCTGCCAGAAAGCCGCGGAAACGGGTATCAACGGAATCCTTTTAAAAGAAGCCAGTGAAATTACTGGATGAATCACACATTGATATTTGTGCGTTTGGTCTGCTGAAGCAAGGCCTTGCTTCTAGACATTCCGCCGCGGTCGAAGGCCATTGGAAAGTCTGCCAGGAAGTTTGGAGTAACACCCCCCTTCCTGTTCTGCGGCGCATTCACCTGCAGTGAAAATTGCACCGTGAATATCATAACGAACAAATAGGTGGTGGCGAAAGTGAATCTCACCATTATAAAAGTAACACCATACCATCTTCGTATTTCCCTAAGCTATTTTCCGATCCCAGAGATCCATAGTTCTAATTAACCATCAATATGCATACTTCGATTTGTGGACTAACATTGCTTTTTTGTGACTTGTTGGTAAAGGCACTAATACTTTATAGTTGTTACATCCTTTGCGGTCTTATTAACAGTAGTATGGATTTAATTTACTACAAGCGTTAAAACAGTTTCCCAAGCAGTCTTAATACAGTAACTCACAGATGTAAAATATTCTAATTTTATACAGCCTGAAACAGCTAAATCAAAATGTTAGCTGACAGAGTTGACACAATCTTATGCCACACCTTATGTGGCACTGGAATGAGACGCAATAAGAAATGAAACGAGAGTTTGCACATATTTAAACGCTTATGCATAAAACTATTGTTACCCCCAAAAAATCTACACGGTATTCTTTGCGTACATGTGTTGCTATTTCTCGCTGCCAACCCCGTAGCATGTAAGCAATTCTTCCACCTGTCCTGAAGAGAAGTGTCGCTAAAACTCCAGCACTGCAGCTGCGACCTAGAAGTCGATCCAGACAACCAGTAGCGACCTGATTTATGAACGCACCTCCGACTACGACAGTCCAATGCCATTAGCGTGGGTCAGCTAAACATGCAGGGCTGGCCACACAACAATGGTGGCCTACAAGTAACTCAAGGTAGACTCTAGATCCAGCTATTTAAAAAGCTTAAGTAGATCGGTTTTCAGAAAGTGGTTGTAGATTCTGCAAAAGGATGAATGAAAAACTTTCAATTTTAAGACAAGAGTTAACTTAGTGCATTTTTTAAATATTTAATTTAAATATCAACAGTAAAACATATTTTGCGAGAAAAACAAATGAAGAATTTACATGGAAAAGGACCTAAATACGCAAAATCTGTGTTCTAATGACAATGATTTGAGCCGGGTTCGTCAACATGTCAAAAATACACTAACATTTTGTTTGTTAACATTGTGTTAATATTTTAACACTGTATTATAAGACTCCTGTGTTCCACAAAGCGTTTCCAGCATAATGTTAGTTAAGTTGTTAAGGTTTCCGAGTATTGCAAATTGCACGGATCGAGAAGGCAGTGTCATAATCGAACGATTTCTGAACGCACTTCGATGTACCTTTGTATGCATAGAACAATTAAAATATACAGCCCATGCAAGGAATATTAAAAAGAGCAGAGGCACAAAGTTGTTCTGACCTCTCTCATATTTCATCTACAATCCCATGATTGTTTTTCACATTATGCACATTGTTTTTCACCGTTATAAAAATTGCTCTATTGCGTAAGAATGTCAAAGTAGCCACTTCTTACAGCCCTTTCTTTGTTATGAACGAATTATTATATCTAAATATAGAATTTTGACATCTATAGCTGTTTTAAGGCCGTCATTTCCGAGTTGTCATAGTTGTCAAGCTTTTAACAAAGGAAGGGTGATGTTAACTTAACACAATGTTTAACATGGTGTTAAAGTTAGCATTGGTTGATAAAACAGAATGTTTGTTAACTTGAATGTTAACTGTGTTAAGCGTGTTAACTTTTTAACATCTGTTGATGAAACCTACCCTAAGTATTTATGTCTCATCTTAGTGTAGCGTTGCTATCTCTGGTAATTTCATCTCATTTTGGCATTAAATTTTTAAGGCATTAGAATATTTTCGTCTCGCTTTACAGCTAAATGACAGTTAGAAAATTTTTGTGACAATTGTGCTAGACAAAAATAGAATGGTCCTGATTGTTCTAATGTTTCTTGTGCTGAAAGTGTAGGTACTACGATTCCACAGATATATATTTTCTGATTTTCTGGACATTCCTATATGCCTTGTAATAGAGATTTTGGTGTCCTTAAAAAGAAAATATCTGCAAGATCAAAGTAACTGAAGGCATTCAGAAGATTGTAAAAGCTGCACAACTGCAAAATCCATTCAATCAGTCACAATGAAAAATCTGATTTCCTGGATTTTGTCCGTGTAACTGATAGATTTAAACACAACTTCGATGAAAATTAGTTACAAACTTCAGACCAAAGTTTTGCAGGCAGATTAGTCACAAATTAAAGTAAAACGAATTTTAGTGCATTGAAAGAGTGGGAGACAAAGGGCGTTTGAAAAAAAGTTTTTATAATGACAAGGAAAGTATTTCTATTAATAATGGTAAGACAAAGGACAGACCGAATTACTGGGACCCTATATATTGTGCGATCAGTTTCGTTTTCCTCCGAAGTGTTTTGTCTATGGGCGAGCACTCCGCTCGTTAGCCGGCCAGCCGGATCTCAGTGATTAGCGGGAGGGTAAAACAATAAAACAAACCAACCATGTAACAATACACAAACCAATTTAAGAGGCTCATTACTTACCATATCATCAAATGAGATGTTGAAACTGCCCGCTTTCATTCTCCACACATTTTTGACATCTCTTAAGGAAATTATTCATCATTCGCTGTAATTTATTTTGTGAAATCCGAACAAATTCCCGACGAATATTATCTTTGAGGTCTTATATAGTTTGCGAGTTCGTCTTGTACACGGCGTTCTTTATTTCATCCCAGAAATTATAATCGTAGGCTGTTAAATCAGCGGATCGAAGGTGCCAGAAATCCCTAATAATAACTCTTTCTTGTGGAAACGCATTGTGAATTATTCTCATGGAATTATTCGCGGTGTGAACAGTGGCAGAGTCCTGTTGAAAAAATGTATGATCACGCTCCCTTTTAGTCAGTTCTCTGAAAAGGGGGTTAGTATGACATTCACATAAGTAACGGAATCAACTGTATGCTAAAAAAAATTTTTTTTCAGCACCGAATTAGCACATACAGAAAAAACATGCCGCTTCGTTGCAAACACACGAGGCATAATACTTTTATGTGTTCTGTCGAATTAAAAAACATAGAAGACACAACCGGGAACAGCTACGCTATAACTGTGACAAATAACAAAGTCAAAAAGTAAGTAAGCATGCTTGATATCCCCTCCAGCGCGGCAAACGAGTGCGGACTCACTCATAGGAAAAATCCCGCACCGCACTCTGTATATTCATTTTTACAAGAGAATGTGTTCACACAAATTACGCATTTGTTATTATTAGTTAAATATTATTAATGTTGAAATAGTAAACTGATAGTATTGTTACTAATGTTGTTTATAGAACACAATAACGTACTAATTTAATGTTATAAGATAAAGATAGCTTATTGTATCTCTTAAGAGCAAAGGCGTCTTAACAAGTAGGTAAAGCTTGCTTTTCCCTAACGTTTTTCGTGTGCTTTTTAAGACACTCTGGACTGATTTGTTCTTTGGTTACTCCATTTCTCACTGCATTAGTTGCTTCTTGAGAGAGTTCCATTTTTCTATTCCCCTTGCTACTCTTGACCAATCTGAATTCCTTGAAGAGGTCTACCCATCTTCTTCTAGGTCTTAGTTGTGTCCTTTTTCCTATCCCACATGGAGGTCTTGTAGGTCCACTTATTGTCCTGCATTCTTTAACGTTGCCATTTTCTTCTGGTAGCTATTTGTGCGATGTCTGTTGTCTGAGATAACTGGTTTATTGATACTATAAATATTTTGTCCTTCAAATTATTCCCAGGATCTTGCGTTGCATTTTTCTTTGGCATATTTGAATTTTGATCTTTTGTTTTTTCTGTTATTGACCATATCTGGAACCGGTATAGTAATACAGGGTATACACAAGTTTCGAGCATCTGGAATCTGATTTTCTTGGTTAGTGTTTAGCCTAACAATATAAACTTAAGGGCCTAAAATCCAGATTAATGAGATCCTTCTTTGTACTTCTTTTTCCATTTTATAATTGAAGGAAATCTGTTGTCCTAGGTATGTATATATTTAGCTCACAAATGTGAGAAATAACTTTATAAATAAAGAGATTTTTTCACGTTCAAACAAAGTTTTATTTTCTCCTGAATTGATTACTTTATGGCACTTACATCTTTTTCCATGTCAAATCCTTAAATGTACGAGGGTGGTCTAAAAAGTTCTCGACCTCAATCATAGGTGGCAATGCAATAAGTAAGATAATTAAAGCATTTATTTGATATATCAAGTCAGTGCTTCAAATAATTTATGTTCCATGTATTTCTAAAGCAGATGTGTTATTGATATCCCATAAAATGAATAACACAGTACCCTGCAGTGTTAAAGTTGTTTATACAGAATATTTTGACGGAAAGAAAAGTTATACCAATTGGTGAATTCAGGCATGGCCGTATCAAACTTGAAGGACATCCAAAAAGTTCAACAGCAGAAGAATTAACTGAACAAGTGTGTATGGTTTTGGATAATAGGCGAGTTAAGGTGCGTGAATTGTTAACTCTATAGGCATATCAAAAGAAAATAAAATTAAAGCTTTTTGCGCAAGATCAATGTCGTATTTACTAACAGCAGATCAAGAAGCATTCGTATTAAATATTGCAACAGCATTGGTGCGTTTTAACAGAATGAGAACGGATTTTATAACTGTGGATGAGACTTGGATCTACCACACACCAGAATCAAAACAGTAGACAGAATCTGGTTGTTCAATGCATAGGAGACAGTCCATTCTATCTAAAGAAAAGGTTTTTAAAGAGCGTTTGATTATCTCCAGAAGGGAAAATCCACAACCGGAACAACTGTTCATATCATTTCAACTAACTAGATGGGAGAAAATAGTGCGAAAAGATCTTGTTTATAGAAAGAAAAAACTGTTTTCTTCAAGGTTCTGGACCATAAATTATTTTAGTAATGGGAAAATTGAAATATGAACTTTTTAGCATCCTCACTACTACCCAGATTAGGCTCTGTCCGACTTCCACATGTTTTCAAAGCTCCAACTGTTTCTCCTGGCCAGAGTTTCTCGTCAAATCAAGAAGCGATTGCAGATGTATAGGAATATTTTCCAGGCCTTCCTTTAGAAATGGGATAATAGCACTGATGCATCGCTGGATTAAATATATTGCCTTAAAAGACATCATTAAAAGTACAACAGCATTTCATTAGTAGTACAAGACAAGAGATCAAATTATTTTTGCAGAAATTTACAAGGGATAAAACTAAAAGGGATAAAGATGGAGAAAGATTATGGAAAGTAAATGAGTGCAAGAATATGCTGAATATACTGTAAAATTAAGAATAAATTTAATTGAAATATAAGAATAGTGGGACTAATAAAGTGTTTCAAACTACCTATGCGGCCGTAATATATTTCAGCTACATTTAGATTATTTCATTTTATAATAGATATATTATGTTTATATTGCGTTAAACGTATAATAAATAATGATTATTAGAGTCTCTAAGAATCTTTAGCTTTATATATATAGGAAAGCCACTAACAGTCCCTCAGATTATGTGGCTCTCTATTTGCAATAGGCGAAATACATACATATACATTTTGAACTGTTCTGTCGTTCCCCCCCCCCATTTTGTTCCATCACCATCATCATCATCACCATTAGGGTGATGTTATTAAAGTCTACTTTTACAATTCATTGCTTCAACTCCTAAACGGATCAACTGCAAATTCTTTGCTCAATTTTTATATTTCCTCCTTTCTTGTCATAATTGATAGGCACAAAACATACGAGGTTTGCAAAATAATAGTAGTGATAACATATGTGTAACTAAGAAACCATTTATTCTAGAACGACCATTCTATTATATTTATGCCAAGTTTACCCCTATTTGCTAAATATCAGTAGTAGTACCAGCATCCTAATACAAGAATATTTTGTTTAGAAATACTTTGTCAGCGGTTTCCTTAAATTTTGGGCTCTATGAAGGATGCTCAAGTACCTCTCTCTCTCCAACTATATCAATTATGCGAATGGAATTTGACACCTTTGTCAACTCCTAAACAAATGCAGTTCCATCAACTGGGTTATTATTGTCGCTGAAGCCAACAATCCATTGCATAACCACCTTCAGCAGAGATTGAATCAACTTCGTGCAGTGTGCTGCAGTGACAGGGCGACTTGAATGTGACGCATCTTCCATGCTATTATGTTCTTACCGAAATGCCAATAACCAACCTGTTCTGTCGTTAGTAATATAAAAATGTTATCGATAGGGGAAAAATAAATAATGGGATTAAAACTTTTACTTTGTTCAGTGAAAAAAGGAACTCTAGCCTTTGAAAATTACTACCAACTATGTCAATTCTTCCACAGGTACTACCTGTTTATTTTGGTTTTCCACGAGCAAGAAAGAAATTGTCATTGTTTAGAACCAAATGTTAGTAGCGAATGAGAGTACGGTTGACCTCAAGTTACGAACAAGTGCGAATGGAACTCTATCGCTTAATCTGAGGTATAACTGGTGATATATTATTTATGTTATTGTCATTAAAACTGCAAAGTATCAAAGTTGTTTTTTTTGTTTGTGCGTTCTGCTGGGCCTGTTAACTTGTCAATTAAAGTTCAAAGACTTTCTATAAAACAAACAAAGCTCATGTTCCGGATCTGTATTGTCTCCATGGTGCATCTTATGTCATTCTTTCAGCTCAACAATTCTCAATGCATTTGCAGAATATATTAGATAGTTTAACTATTGTGTTGTATCTCTACGTGCACAGACAAACAAGGCATGCAATACAAGCACCTGCAGAATCTCGATTGGTATAACAGAAAGCGACAGAAGGTCGAATAAACGAAGCCCTATAGTGAGTAATTGCAACATTGTATAGAAAAACGAACATTGCCGTTGAATTTAGAGTTAAGTAATGACTGAATTTTAATGCTGTTTTGTTTGCTCAAAACCGTATGAAAACAATATGCAGAGAGGAAACAGATTCCGCTTGCCTAATGCTGTAGCAACCCAACTAACACTTCAATAAAGCAAGTTGCATAGGTTACATTTAGCAGGAGTTTCATAGTATGAACTTTTTAACGAACTTTTTCTCTTTTATCGAAATACTTAATGGAATACTATGATATTAGTTTATAATGTTATATTTTATTTATGGGTAAATGTTCAAGAAACGAGCGAAGTTGATGCAGGATGATGGAAATGGAATATGAATTCATTTCTATGACCACCTCAGTTACCTTTGCATGTTCTTTATGATGAAATGTCATTATTCTCCTCATTTTTAAGATATGTCGCCCTTTTTCAAATGTTCCCATTTTTAATAGTGTTTAACGCCCGTTTTTATTCCTGAGGTACCACAGGCGTTAAATGCTCCTAATTTTCTTGTCTTAATACTCAAATGAATAGCTCATTTAAGCCACGTTTAAGTCAACAAAACTATTGGATGAACAAATTTACATATTTTAAAACACCAACACAACTTTGACAACCGCCTGCTTAAAAACTACCGAATCGAATCTACTTTAACTGCTGGTGTGGCGTACAAAAAGGGAGATTTTATTTTGTGTATTGGTTTGACAGTTTTTGTCAAACTAATGTAATAGGAACGCAAGCTGAGCAGTGCGGTGAATGGCAGCGCAGCGACGGTGTAAATAAAGAAATACAGGGTGTCCGTAAAACACTGCTTTTTATGTAATCAGTATGTGCAGAGACTTATAAAGAGCATCAAATACAACGACTTTAAAAGTTTCACTGAAAATACCCATCGTGCGCATTCAAAATGGCGCCGACCAAACAACTGAAGACATTTTGTGTTATAGAACATGCAAAAACATCGTTTGTCATTGCAGTTCAAAGCAATTTTCGGCGAGTATGGGGTAGATTTAACTGATAAGAGCTCTATTAAGCCTTGACAAATGCAATTTCTGAGACAGTTTGCTTATGCAAAGGCAAAAGAGCTGCTGTTCGTCTGTTGGAGGAGACAGTGGATAGAGTTCGACAAATCTTCCAGCGCGGGTCCATGTAGTCGATTCGAAAGACGAGCAGTGATATGGAAATACACCGCTCTATAGTACAGATTGATCTTCATAAGTGTGTGAAATTTAAGGCTTACAAGTTGCAATTGGTACAAGCATCACTGGACAAGAAAAAGAATTTTGCTGTGTCTTCAAAATAAGCATGTTAAATTTGTTTCAGAATGATGATTTCAGGGAAAGGATCGTGTTCAGTAACGCAGTGGCCTTCCATATCAGAAGCAGTCAAGACATAGCGTTCGGAATCGGGGCTCAGAACACGCACATAAAAGTATGAGCTTGTTCTTCAAAGTTGAGGGATTTGATGTAATATGTGGAAGGAGACTTTATGGGCCATTTTTTCTTTGCAGAAAAGAATGTAAATGGCTTTGGTTTCTTTACATACTCCAGATACGAATGTCTAACTTGAAGAAAGCTCCCTAACAAGATGGAAAACCGCCCACTACTATCGAGTTGTATGAGAGTGTTTCAAAGAACATCTCCCACAGTAGTGGATAGACCGCACCAGTCCTGATGATGAAGCGTGATTGAGATAGCCCCCGAGGTAACCAGATATGACGTCCTGCAGGTTTCTCCTGCGGGCTTCGTCAAAGATAAGATTGTCCCACTGTTGCCTCGAGGTCTGATACAGCTGAGAGAGATAACCAGCCAATGAAGCTTTTGCTTTTGTTACAAGAGACATGTTGAATACAGCGTGATAAAAAATATACTATCGACTATTTGTTTCTTCAAGAGAGACGCACATATTGAGTCTTTGAAAGCAAAGAAAATAAAATCTTAAGATATCTTATTTTCGGCATAAAAAGGATCCTCATACCTCATCATGGGAGCCGAAAATAATTTTTCAAAAAAGATACAATCATTTTGAATAGACTATATATAAAATTAATCAAGTTATTAATAATCTTCCATGCTATTATGTTCTTACCGAAATGCCTAATTATTATTATTAAATTAAATAATTTCTGCACACTAGCTAAACAAGACTTAATATTATTGCCATAGATACATTTTACAATCTGTCGAGCAATAAAATAACTAGCATAGCATTTTTGTTTTATAGTAAAAAATGTTGTTGCTTCTTCATCACATCTTTCAAAAAAATTGAAGGGGAGAGGTGTTCTATACCGTTAAAGAACCTGCCTTTTATACCATGGGCCAGTATTAGTTATGGACACCATGATTCTGCTAACATTTATTTGTAACCGTTCATCTCGAATTTTTTCATACTTTTGCGACATAAGCTCTGTTAGCGATGTACATATTAAGCCCTTGAGGAAATCTGGGAAGGCGACTTATTAACAAGGAATAATAGAATATATTAAATACATCGAAAGGTAGTTTCAACTGAAATTTATTATACATAATTAATAAGTAGTAAAAGTCAGAGAAGTAAATGCCCAAATGCAGCATATTGACATTAAGGAACCGTACTTACTGTACCAATGATAATAAGTATTTAAAGAATTATAACATAAATATATTAAAATATTATCCTTAAAATCATTTCTTAAAGGGTTCGGTCCAGTTAACTAACAAATTACATAAAAACTTGGGCACGAAAACAAATATAATTTAGACTACAAAAGATTACGTACATACATCAAAACATAAATCTTAAAAAATATAGAAAAGTATGACGAATTTATAGCTAAGACTTTAGAACAACACTCGAAGCTCTACAAATGCAATATTACATATTTGCTAGAGAAAAAGGCTATTAAATTTTTTAAAAAAAATTCTTGTTAACATGACTACTCTTTCAAAACTTGTACTTGGGTTACTGAACATTGTCAAGAGGCATAAAATGTCTAATATTAATAGATCGAAAGGACTACCCCCTGCACCAGAGTGCCTTGGCTGCCTCGCGTGTTCGATAATCGGAAGGCGCATTAGCCAATAAAGACAGGCAAAAGATATTCACCTTGATATTGGAATAATTAATAAATGATGCACATTTATTGTTTAATAAAAATTAGATTTATGTGCATTAAATTGAACTTATAAAATCAGGAGATTTTTTTTAATTATTACAAATATTTATTAAGGATTGGTAAAGCTTTCCTGTTAAGAATATGGTGAACTTAATGACAAAAATAATGACGTATTTAAATGGTCCTTTTAGGATTATACTACAAAATAAATTCCTCACAGTCTCCCTCTTCGGCACAAAGCAATTCTTCCTTCCACGTTTCTAAAAAGATTACGTTTCGGACCATTTCTATGATATTTTCCGAAATAGAGTAACGAATATGCATCCGCTGCTGACTTCTAATGCAGTGAAGTGGTAAGAACAGGATGGGGTTATGGTGTCATCACTGCCCCCTGACTAAGGATTTGTGATATAAGTGTGTTTGCGTGATAAAATCATTTCGTAATGAAATAATGAAACGGCATTAAAAGTATACGTCTTTGTATAATTTTACAAGAAATTTGTAAAATTGATAGAATGAAATGTTTACAATAATTTATTGCGGTGTCCTGAAAGCATGAGATGAAACATAATAAACTGTCGTTAGTATTTTCTACGTTATACTTTAAGCGCGCCAACAGAAAGTTTTAATTGTACATTTTACAGATGTTAAACAACCCAGACGCCTGTCTTGTAGTAAAGTACACTCAAGGACTGTAAAGTTTCCGAAATTACCATTCCAAGAATGTGTGGATCTCGGATACAGGTAGTCGAGTGCATAACTTAAATTGACGTTTACCAAGAACCTACCGTCCTTCGCAACGCCAATATCCACTGATGACATTTTTTTATCCCACGCGTAAAAGAACCCTTCAAGTTTCATTTAACGTCCTCGCAGAAGCACATGAGTAACGCTCCGGCAATGCCGTCCGCGCGTCTCCAGGCATTTCGAGCCGCTGTTTAAGGGGGCATTGTATGTAAATTGGGCGGCATTCCTATAGGCCACCGGTGCCGGGGAAAGGAAGCGACGTCGTCGATATGTTTGCCTCTCCTCGAATTGTAAACTTCTCAAATGTTTCGCAATGAGGCTATATGCATGCATTAGGATAAGACCTTTCAAATCCTCCTCGTCGAAAATGTTCTGTTCAGTTTCTATACGCCGCGTTTGCTGCGGAGAATTTATGGCGTGCTTCTTAAACGTCGGCGCCCGCATGAAGCTTGAACTTAATTGGAATTCTGCACAACAGAAGCGTTTGTCAGACTCAGTCTCTCACGCATCTTGTTTAGAGAGAGAAAAATGTACTGTCAAGCGCCAAAACAATATCAGCTAGTTTTAATTACCTGTTAGGCTTAATGATTTATCCGCAAAGAAGAACAGCACAGTCTGCAGGGCGACAGCATGTTGCCGTAAATTAAAAAACAAAACACGAGAGACCAAGACTTGCAGGAGGGAAAAAACACGAAGTCCCGCGATATGCACTTTTGCTAACATTGCCATTCGTTTGTTCCCTAAAAATGTATTAGCTTATAAATACAGCAGGATCATTTAACAGTAATGGCAATGTAAATTAATTGTGCAATATGTTGGTATTTCTTAATTTTTATAATTATATTCTGGAATTATACACATATACGGTATGTTTAAAAATATATAGTTAAACTTTAATAATAGATTCTAAAGAAAGCGTGTTATATGGTTATAATAACGCATGTCTCTTAAAAGTAAATATAAATATCTTAATGACAGGCTGCTGATTAGACGTAGAAAAATGATTTGACCTACATGCTTAACAAAATTTCGTGAGGGAATTTAATCATTTTTAGTATTCATTGTTGATGCATGTAATGCACTCTGAACAAAATGTTTCACCAAATAACCTCGAAACGAAACATTTCTACGCCATAGTGAACGGGTATTTGTTTCTTTCGTACATTATATCAATCACATTAACTACATTTCCAAAACATTTTGAATAAGAAGAACCGGCATCTCCTAGGCCAATTAATGTTTTTCATGATTCTCACCCTTCGAAAACTATCTTGTATAAAATATAATTTTCAGATCAAGACTAATATAGCTATTCTTTTATATTTTGTACTTGCTGAATTCAAAAAAACATAATTCGTTTTGGTCAGTTAAGTCGTTTAATTGTTAGCATTTTTTAAAATGTATTTCAAAAATAAATTGTAGTTATGCACTTAAGGGGATTATGGTTCAAAGCAGACCTAGATTTGCTCAAGGGAATATATTAAGGAAATCATGTGACACTCTTAAGGTACCGGCCATAGTTGGCAAGGAGGCAGTTCAACAAGCAATAACTGGGTGGCCTTTACTCTACCACACTCAAGCGTACCGAATCAAGTGCCCGTAACACATTTAACCTCAGAATTCCAAGAACTTTGGATGGAAAGAGAAAACCTAGTGCATGGTCAGCTCCTTGATTTTTCATTAGGTACATATTAACAGTATCGTTAACATTAACCTTGATAACAGAGTGGAAATGTGTGACTGAATGAAGGCTCAGTTTTAAATTTTCAATTTTGAAAAAACAATGTTTGTAATAAATTTTCTGAAAATGCATGAAAAAGTTTCATTTTTGCGAAACATTTTACCAAAGGTCTGATTTTCGGATGCATAGCTCCTTAACGACGTGTCAGTGAACATCTTTTCCCTAACAAAAACTATTTTCATTTTGTGACCTACAGTAAGAC
The DNA here is from genome assembly GCA_030762175.1 of Metallyticus violacea. Lineage (NCBI taxonomy): Eukaryota > Metazoa > Arthropoda > Insecta > Mantodea > Metallyticidae > Metallyticus > Metallyticus violacea. The sequence continues at coordinate 34,097,033 of CM060845.1, read as the reverse complement.
TTTTTGATAAAGGAAGATAGTAATTGCGGCGTGTAAAGTTAATATTTTTATTGTAGTATTTGTATTTTTATGAAAAACACTGATAATAGGCACTAACCTGTGTTATAATATACGTTGAAAATACACACCTCAATAACAATACATTGTCGGCACGGCGTAGGAATTCCTGTGTTTCATCTTAACATTTACTCCGTAAGGACAGGGTGATTTGAAACCCGTTTCTTGTCTTGAGAGACCCTGTCTCTCGCAAGTTTTTACCAAATAAACTGGCGAACAGTTTCACAACCTGTAATACGATTTACAGGATATTTTCTTGCAAATCGGTTTATTCTTCTCATAAAACTCAGGACAACATTTATGTAGTTGCATAACTAACGAACAACTAGTACACTATTACACATAATATAAACATCAAGTGGCACACAAAGGCAAAACCACACAACCAAACTACAAGATGCTACCTATACATGCCTTATACGCTTTGACGACTGGCTTCTCCCGTAAGCAGAAGCACTCTGCAAATCCATAACACAAATAACCTCACGGTATCATTATTGAAAGTGTGTTATCTTATATAGATGCGAATTTATAATTTTAAACTTTGAATTTAATTCTAGGGGTCCGCGACAGCGAGAGATTTTTAAAGGGGTTTACGATGAACGAAAGCTTGAGAACCGCTGCATGGAGAAAGCCTTTATGAATGACTAGGAGAAAAAAATAGTTGATCCTATTAAACTATATTTGTAAATAAAAGCATTGTACTGTCACAAACTCTGGCTTTCACTTAATTCTTTTCAATTAACTTCGCAAGAGTTTGGACACCAGGGGCACGCTCCTGACTTTAATCCCTAAAAATCCCGAACATCATAAGTTAAGGAACGAGGAACACAATTAATATAATGAACGATAATTGAACTGCTGCTGCAGCCTTGTATATTGTCTATATCATTTCTATTATAATTTCAAACGTTACCTATAGGACGCTCTTGCGATGGCCAGGGGGAGGAGTTGTGCATGTCTCTCAATATACCGGCGCTTCTTTCTTACCAAAGTCTCCAAACATTGCAGCTATAAGCATGGCTTTTCCTATGTTTCCCACAGGCCAGACCAACTTGCAATTAACTCACGATGGTTGACTTCAAGAATACTTCACTATTAAAATAATCATGGGTCTCATTATTAATATTTTAATTACTAAGCCCCATTATTAACACATAATTTGCAATATTAAGCTCCTCTATATGCCCAAATATGAAGAAGATTTTGCTCAATATTGAAACAACTGTATATTATTTTTCAATTATCTGTTAACAGTAGGCATTTTGTGGTTATCTCTTTTGTATATACGTATACATAATTTTAATATATTTTCATATATTTTACATCATTTTCGTTTTTCTAAAATTTTATTCCGCATTTCCCCATCTCCCTGTTCCGGTTCTCTTTTCTAGGTTAATTTCCCCAATTTATTCTGGAAACTTTTAGATACTAAAGAAGACTTTACTCAAGCCCAATTTAAATCAGAACCAAATTCTGAAATCCTCAGTCATATATGCCCTATATCACATCCCTCATATTATTTCAACGCTTTCAGATCAAGATATTTCCTCCAACCATATATGTAAAAATAGAGGGATTTGAAAACCTACTACACATGAGCACATTTGCATTCTGCAAAAAGAAGTATTCTAAAAAAATTAAATAACTTTGTATATTGTATTTAAAGTATTTATTATATCAAAAGTACGAGATTATTAATGAATAAGGAAACAGTCTGTGCTCACAAAGGTACTTGCTGCGTTATTGCTTAGTATTATGGAAAACATATATGCTGACATTAGCTCGTATATATCCTGAAAAAAATGTTTAAAGAGTTTACGAGTAGAAAAAGAGCTGTAAAATAAACATTTCAAGAATAGGGACAAATAGTTTCAAATGCGTTGTTGTGGTGTTGTAGGCCTTAAATCCAAAGCTAGAAATGTCTTTATAGATGGTAAAGAGAAATGAAGAAATTAGTTTACCTTAAACAAATCACGTTTTCCGTCAAATGCAAAGCATTGCTTTAAGGTGTCATATTAATTGAAGCTCAAGTAGAGTACTTGCTCATAAAACTTACCTACTATAGTTTGACTGTCTATGAACACACGTCACATCGCAACGTGGACTTAAATGCATGCCTCCTGCAGCTTCATATTGAAGTACCCAAGAGTGTTTTTTACCCGCTCAAAATACTTCAGTGTCAAACCTGCTTTCTATTCCTAAAATCTTTGTTCAAATATTTCCCGAACACTGAAAATTTTGTAAATATTTTAATATCAGTGAACTTGGCAAGTTTTCATATCTATTGATACTTTGTATCCTACATTTATCTCTAATAAATGCATCCTTTATAACAAATACACTATGTTGTTTAGAATTACCCGTATTATTCAAATGCCAACTCCTCAAAATATTTTATTTATTAATTTTCGTTTGTTATTATTAATAGTGACTGACACAACTTTAAAACAACTGAATGGGAATTTATTGGCAATAGGATTCCAGAATTTATTTGGCATTTAATTAAGTAAAATATTTTCTTAAATATGGTTTATTTTTCCGCTTACAAACCTTCCATATACATGGTCTCTTAACTGTAGTAAAAATTGTTGTTATAAATTTTTCCATTTTAAGAACATATTTATCTAACAGTTGGCTTTACTAAGAAAAGCTTATGTGAATAATTTCTTTACCACAGCTGGAATGTTTCAGAGGGGGAAGAGTTTTGTAGGTTTAACGCAGAGAAAAATAAAAATATGCTCCAAGCCGCAATTATTTATTGAACTAAAACGAGGTAGCTCATGATGCAGTGGAACGCACCCATTTTATGTCGAAAATGAATTAGGGCCATCAAAATCACGCAGGGCACATTCATATTCCAGAACGAGTTCTTAAGAGAGGTGCGAGAGATACTCTGGGATATTTATGTCATGTTAAACAATGCTGCTACAGCTACTTTTTACTTGACTGCCCTCTAACTGATAACTCCCCATTCAAGGCAATGCATAAAAGCTTCTAGGAATCAAGATTTAAAAATGAGCGCATTTTTTATTATTTTAAACATAAATAATATGTTGTAAAAGATGTAATGCTTTTTATATAATCCTCTTGGTTACACAGTTTTTGCTCTACAATGTTTTATGTACCCATACATTTATTTTGTAATAGTATTTGTGTAATAATAATATTTTGAATAAATTATTTTATCGAAAGCTAGAAGATAATATAACTTTTTAAATGGGCAAATTCATTTTAGTATATGAAGATTGAGTAAGGAAAAACTTATTTATCTAAAAGTTTATAAATCCTTAACACCAACAAAGAAATAGTTAATTTTGAATATCTGCACTTTTAGGAACAATTGTCCAAGTAGTAATAAATAAAAAATGCCTAGATCTAAGTGTTCTCTTCACTTTTAATGGGCAAAGCTTATGTGGCATTTTCACACAAGCAGTGTGTCAAGATTTGGAATTAAAGTTAAAAAGGAAAAAATCAAGGTTAACACAGACGAAGCTCTGAGCTACCCTGTCCGACCACAAGAAATAAGGAGTTGCTCGGGTGGCTTTAGATTCATATTCGGGAGGTTCCGGGTTCAATTCCTGTTGAGCCGAGTTTCTTCGTAGTTTCTCCTAGTCACTTAGGCAAATGCAGGATAGATGTTTCCAATTTTTTCGGTCTTCCGTGTCATATTATTTCATTCCTTTGGTTTTGCTACAGGGTCGAAAGTGATGGTAGGGCGCTGTGTGATGGTAGCTCTCTCTTTGGAAAGGATTCTGCCCTGGCCTCTGAAAAGAAGGGGGTCCTTCTGAGGGGTTCGAAGAGTTTAGCGATGGGGCTCCACCGGCGTCGGAGTGTTCTCTCTGGAACCCATCTGCGTCCGCCCAGTCACCGCTAGTCCTAGTCCCAGGTATCTCCTCATTAAGGGCGTAGGCACAAAGGGCCAGCCATGAGGACGGTTCAAGTACAGAAAGTATCTCCTCCCCTATATGTGCTCATATAGATGTATGTAGAAGAAAAGTATTGATATTATTTTAGATATCTTGTTAATCAAACTGCCCTCATATAAGTGTATGCTTTGACTATTTTACGTAGGCAACGCTTTTGATCGCATATCACATGCTCTACTATTTAAAAAATGAAATAAAAGATAATGAATATAAATTTAACCCGAGTAGCAGTTTAGGTAAATGGCAAAAATAGTAAGAAATCATGAGTTCCCCAAGGGTCTTTTTCGTTCCTTTCAATGGTAAATTTTTTACCTTGTAATACACTTGTGGAATCAGTATTATATGAAGGTTTTTAACATTTATTATAAAGCACAACAATCCTTAAATCCTTAATGAATCTTTTGGTATTTAATGATCTTAATAGATGGTTTTCTGTAAATGTACGGGGGATGTCCTAAAAAGTCTCAGCCTATCGCAGAGATGTCGTGAAGATGATCAAATTACTAGATAGTTAAGTATTGTTTAGATGGCGTGCTGCAAGTATAATCACTTGTTTGTGACGATCGTTTACACAAAGTAGTGTAAACATATTCTAAATAAAGGATAAAACTGAAATACGAGTTGTGATAAAGTACTTCGTAATGAAGGATTTAGCCTTAACAGAAATACAAAACGAGTTAGATTCCTCATTAAAGAATTATTTCGTTTTCGACGGTTAAAAGGTGGGCTGCTGAATTTAACGTGGTTGTACACCCATTAAAAACGATGAGCGCTCAAAGTGTCCCAAATCTGCTACGACCAATGACTAAAATTCACGATGCCGTACTTAATGATCGCCGATGACTGACTTTGCAAAGATAGGTCGTGTCCTCTACATTTTACACGAAGTTTTTATTATGAGAAAGCTTTTCGCTGGATATGTGCCGCGTTTGTTTTAAATTATATACCTACATAAATAAAAATAAATTGCATGTGCTCTCTAGTATTACTTCATTACGAGTAATTTCCTTTATAATAAATTACCTATTCACATGACATAATTAAATGAGAAGAGTTTTAAATCGTGGTTATATAACAATTTTAATTACTGTACCATATAGATCTCTTGCAGAGGTTATCCCTAATAGGCGACTTGAAGCTTTCAAGTACTTCTAGCTAGTCTCACTATTAGGATTAAATTTAATCTTGTCATTATGATAAAAGGCATAACAAACTGGTTCCATTAATTGGACTATGAATGTGTTAAGTCTTGCAAATATACTCGAGATTTGCAAGAAGAATTCGGAGAGTTTGGTAAACCAAAATTTCTATAGGGAGTGACACTCTCATCTGAGATCTGCTGCTGCTAGGGGCGTGTGCCCGCTGTGAGCCCATTTAAAGTACCAGCGGGACGATACATAAAATATTGTAATTAATTTCCCAATTTGGATAAAATATCTTAATGGATTTACCAGGGGATCCGGGAGGTCCGAGGGTCCGCTGAGCAAATAGCAAATTAATTTTTTTCGTATTCCATTCTCTTATCTTAGAACGACCTATAAATTGAAAAGGAAGAGTGCTGTAAGTCGTAAACAGAGAAATAAATCTATTAATGTTATCATTAATGGATCACGCTGCACTTAGGTTCAGAACGCCGTAGCATGCTCTGGAAGAAATGCTTAAACATGCAAATAAATTTCTGTCGTAAATGTCGTACTTTCTAGTAACTATGGTTTCAAATTTTGAAAACAAAAGCAGCACGTGTAAGGGGATATAATAAAAGGAAAACCTGTTGAGGACATTAGCGATTCCCATGAGAAAAGAGGCCCTTATCTCGGCGTTCTCTCTCCCTCTCTCGTTCTACATAAAATGAGATTTATGTGCGTAGGGCTTACGATGCAAACACCTCACAACGATGCATCAATAGCCTTGAAACCTTTATGTCGTCTGTTCTGATTAAAATGCCTTGGTCGTGTTCATTTCACTCTAAAATGTTTTCCAAGAGCAGACAAAGTATTCCGACATCTCGTTAATGAAACTGTCTGTGATTTTGAAGTTTGACGTTATGTCTCGTTCATAATGTTAACAACCGGCAGCCTTCTGATATGAAAGAGTATCTCTCGGTTTCAATTACATCTCACATGCAGTGCATCCGCACGAATGGCAAACAAGCGCGAGTATCGCAGCAAATGAGAATACACACTAAACACTGACACATACACTTCAACTCCACGTGTGCCTAAGAAGCAACATTGTAGTATTTCCTTCGGGAAGTATATTATGATACTTCACGCACCAAACAGTGAATAAAGGGTTTCTTTCCTCCAATAACATCGGCGACTCAATGGCGACAGATATCTTTGAACGCTGGTTCTAGATAATGCAAGTTATCACTCCCGATTAAGACTTCCGATCCCCACTAGTGATACGCTTCATGAAAAATTAAAGTTTGAACATTCCGAATCCCAACTAGAAAACAGAAAACCTACAAAAAAGAGCACAAATTCTCATGGTCATGAAGTGCCCAGGTTACCTCCACATATTGTAAGTTAAACTCAGTTGAACTGTATGGGCCAGTCTTTACAAAATAGCGAGAAAAAAAAGTGAGACCCCTTCTGTGAGTGACGATGTGTGAACGATATAGGAAATGTAATAAAAAGACTGTTGTGTTGCTCTTTAGCATACCAATCCATACAAACATTAAACGGCCGATAAATTTTGCTTAGAGCCCTCATTTTCCATACTTGGCGTTCTTTTCCATATCATAAATATATGACCCACGACCTTGCATCCCTTCCAAAGAATCCATACGTAGTATCAACCCTGCACAAGTTTGAACCTGTAACCTTGTGTCTACGAGGAAGTATGGCTACCACTAGACCATCAGGACCATTAGGATTTTGAGAATGAATATAGGCAGTTCTTATGTTTAGGAGGAAGTGACACTGAGGACGACAGTAAAAATAAGCGACTTAATTTCATAAGTTGAAGAGTGAAAATGTCAAACGTTCTAAGTGCCATTTTCTACATTTTACAGGATAGGGAAAAGGTACCCATCTCTGATAGCATTTAACTTTACACCCAAAATCATTATGAAGACATTTTGTACAACAAAATTATTTTGTATAACAAATCGTTGTCAAAAATGCAATGACCAGGGAGGGCAAAAACCAATAACAATAAGAAGGTTCTATGTGCCACATGATGGAAAAATCGGTTATAAGTGTCATTCAAACTTATGCTACACTTTATTTCAGGTTTCAGAGGGAAACAGTTACAAATAGCATTAATGATTAATAGGAACATATAGTATGTTATTAAGCACAAAATGTGTTATTGAGGGAAAAAATACAAAAAATGCATTATGAAACATGTACAAGAATACTGATCTTCAGATTTTCTCCTCATAACTGACAGGAAGAATTTGGTTTTTCAATTCTTACACAGGGATTGAAAGGTAGTATTTTACAGCCTAAATAAAACTGGGATATTGTGGCATGTGAGGGTTCAATAATGAAAAGTATTCACCAATAATAGGGCAATAATGTGTTCCGATAAAAAATTGTCCAAGTCATGTACATAACAGTTGGTGTCTGGCTGTATGCGAAAAGGAAATAAATTCTACGCATGCGCATCAACGTCAATGTGCATGATTTGGCTTAAGAAAGCGAGGCAGTCTGTTGAGAGTAGTGGGACAGGAAGAGTGCACGACTCAGCTCTCCAGGTCCTCTCCATTAGCCTCCTCGGGCCATAACACACCATGGGGTATTACTGCATCGGTTCATTATAGTATTTTGTTTATCCTAAATTCTCTGTGGTTGGAATTCGTGATGTAAAAGAGTTGTGGTACGTCCCTAGTGTCCAGCCATTTGCTTAGTTACTTGTAGGAAAAATGATGAAATAAGCGATTGCTATTTCGGGGGCTGTGACATATTCCTTTCTTACATGTTCTCCAAAATATTTCTAAGAATTAAAAGTTTTCCATGTAGCGAATCAAGGCGAAATGCATGTCTGTACGAGGTCGGGGATTTTAACTAAATAGATGATCTTATCAACTGAGAGGATGTGCCGAAAGGAGGCCATATCAACTTAACCTCCCATCTACACATCTCACATCCTTCATCCAAATCACCACACCACCCTGCCATTTCATTCAAACCAGAGATATCCAGCTAAATTGTACATGACATAGGCAGAAATGTTTTTCAGAGTACTGCGGGGATATAAAGAGCAGGAATAGGCTCATAAAAGTTATTTGCGAGGTATCCGGATATATAAAACTTACACAAAACGATCTCTCAGACTTAAGAGTGCAAATTCGAAATGTGTTTTAATGAGGTTAGTAAGAAATAAATAATTAATAATACATAATTGTTGTTCATCACGCAACAGTTTTATCTGGTCAAACACAGCTAACTAACGTAATTTTTTACCCGAGTCCGCAGCTGAGCCAAGGTCACGCCAATCGCCTGCCATTGCAAAATTCTCCTGCTGATGGCTTTATTTAGACAGTCATAGGTTGATGTTACGATAACTAGCATTATTTATGTTATTACTATAGTTGGGATGATAATTGGTCACCCTAACAATGAAAAACTGGTTGTATGTTTTAAAAACGTGTTATTTTTCAACAGTTCAGTATATTTCGGCCAATGATTTTTACTCACAAATGATGCTTTACTTGAAATCTGCAAAATAAACATTAAAGGAGAAGTCGGAGGGAGCCAAATCCAGTGAATAAGTGAATGCGGAAGTAAGTGGTCAATTTACAGTTAGACGTTGCTGATACTGCAGTGTGCAGGCGTGCATTATCCCGGTGGAAAAGAGCTTCTTACGCGCTAAAAATCGTTCTTTTGTTGGGCATTCTGTTGTAATTGTTCCAGAAGCCATAATCAAGTTTGCTCTTGCGGAAGAAAATCTCTCATCTGAATCCCTTTGCAACCCTGAAAATTAATGCCATGATTTTACTGTAATGGCTTTCTTTGGAAACTGAGCAATCACTATTATTGGTCAAAGTTATACAAGTGCGAGGGAGCTCATGCTGTCAAAATAACTTTCTGTTACTGTATTGTTAAAGAGAAACCAATATAAGGATTCTGAATGTATATTTGTTTCCCAAGGTCAAAATGCACGCGATGTTTCACAGTTTTACTCGCGATCAACGTACAATGCTCTAAAGCTCACACAATATTGGCTGTAATCAGAGCACAAGAAGCAAATATGGTCAGAGGCAAAAGAAGTCCATAAGTAAATGACTATAATCAGTGATAAGGAAGCCAGTTGCTCTTGTTTTAGTTTCAAGGTTGAGTGTCCCATTTCCTGGGGAGTGAGGCAAATTAAATGAGAATGAAGAAGGGATCAAAATGTAAATCAAATTTAGTTTTCTTTTTGTGCTGATATGTGAAGCTTCACAATGTTGTTGCTTGTTTTCTTTTGTGCTTACGCAGAAAAACGCAAAACATTCCATTGAGTTCGATAATTAAAGAAAAGTACGTGACCCTTTAGGTTTTTTTTTTTTTCTACAAGCTGCGGAGTCTTAATGAGGTTTTAGCTAGTTCAAGAAATGATACTTTAATGGTTATGGCAGTAAAATATCATTTCTTGAAGTAGCTAAAACCTCATTAAGACTTCTTCGTAATAGCGATGTTTTAAGTCGTCACAAACAAGAGTGGAGATTATCATACAACTTTTAGCCATGGAAGTAATACTGTCTCCTTGTTGCGATATAATAGCAGGAACTTCAGTCTGAATATTTTTATTTTTCAGAAAACCAACTTCTTAAAACCAATTGATTTTTAACCAATCCCAGTAACATAAAGAGTACTAAAGTCATTGATATAACGAGGCATATATTTATATTTAACAAAAGTATCGTCGTGAAGATAGCAATTGTGAAATATTGATCTACTTTGTATTGAGAATTTATTTGTATATAAGAGCCCTCTGTAATAACCTGCAGAAAACGTTTTCGCTGCATATTTTATTACAATAACATTTAAATTAAATTTCAAAATCAAGAAAAGTCGATGAAACGTTCGTTGTTTATTGTTGATTGAGAATATCTTTCCTTAGTATATTGTAATTGTTTTTCAGTAGTGAAACGTTTATGTTTTATTGAAACATGAATATCTTAAATACATAATATAATTCGAAATTTTGTTATTTCTCCCTACCTCAGTGAATGTAAAGATATCAGGGGCTCAGTTCATAAACATAGTTACAATTTAATATGTTTAAAAATACCCACACAGTATAGCATAGTCTATCAGTGGTCATACATTTGTTTAATTAAGAGCATGTCATTAATTTTGTGGTTTAATCTCAATAATAATAATAATAATAATAATAATAATAATAATAATAATAATAATAATAATAATAATAATTCTAAAAATGTGGTTTCTCTTTTGTGATACTTATAGATTGCAAAAATTCTAATTTTGTTTCTCTAATCCCACACAATAATGCCTTAAGTTACTTCGTTTTATTAATTAATAACGCCTAATTTGGACTTTATATTCAGTTCGATGATGAATTCTCTTAGTTTATGCAGCTCCTGCGTGACGGACTTTCTTCATGAACAAATTGGTGTATTTATTTTTTCAGAGTCTAAAAATTTACCAAAGTTATGACTGGAAACTGCCTTTAGAATAGCCTGCAAAGGTTTTCAATTCTTGAAAAACTAGAAACAATTCTGCAATGTACAAATCATTCCTCAGACTATAACGAAAAACTTGCTGTGTAATCAGCAGCGAACAATAACTCAAAGCTTACTGCAGCGATCCATATATGACAACTCTGCTAATACACAAAACCTGTTTCACATGTTTATCATTGTTCCACGTTTATGTCTCCTTCTACTCTTATGCATGGCATCTACAATAGTTCTATCTTCCGCTACTACAAAACCGTAGACTGTGAAGAACACTTTTGCAAGAAATACAATACCGAAAGAAGATATAGTTATAAAATGCTCTGATAGTGAAGCAAATAAAGTAGTGGTTTAAGGCTCTGTTGCTATAGCAGTATTAATATTTCGATTGTGGTAGGTATTAACACTAAGCAGTATTTACACTTAATTACTTAACTTTCCCTCGGGCCACGAAAAGTTCATCCTACAAAACTTCTAGGTATTCTTGCTCGTTTGCTCTGCAGTATTGAGTTCTTTATTATTTGAGTAATATTCAATAATCCTCTAATTTCTTAAATACTTTTCTGAAGCCGAAGAGCTACTGGATACTCACATTTTAAAAATATGCCTGAAATGTCAAGAAGCAAATTTGGGAATTATGACTAACGCCTGGTTGAAGAAAATTAGAGAACAGTTACTTAGAAACGGGTTAGGAGTCTTCTGGGTTAAAATTGGACATTTTAGAAGAGGTAGTTGGAAGTGAGATCAAAAGTGGAAGATATGAATATACAAATGTTATTTGTCCAGTTTTAGAAGACAAACTCACTAGCATACTACAGGAATTAAAATTTGAGACAGAAAAGGAGAAGTAAATTTTAATTTGCAAGAAAAATGAAAGTGAGGGGGTGGCCTGGTTTCGATTAGGTGTTTGGAAGTTTAAGGGAATAAGGAGAGATGTTGTTCCGGGAATGTATCCCATCTGTGGGGAGAAGGAAGATGAACTTCATATTATTTTCCAATGTAAAGCCACAAATGATTGGAGAGTAAGCTTAGTTAGTAATAAATGGTTACTGAGAAATAAAGGATATGTATTGAGAAAGATATTTGAAGAACGTGAGCAGACACCCAAAAGAGGGGGTTTTTATGGAAGGTAAAAATGAAATGGAAATGGTCAGATGAAAAACATGTTATTTAGATACTTTTTAGATGATAAAAGAATATCTGTATAATTATGAAAAATGTCACTGGTCAGGGAATGGTTGGGAGAGAAATTATATTAAATTTATTGAATTATTGAGCTTGTGATAAAGGAAATAGTTCTAGAAGGTGAATAAATGTAGCATTATAGTAGGTATTTGGGATATAAAGTAATTTAGTAGTTTGTAGAAACTGTAGCTAGCTGATAAAATAATGGTATAGTTAGAGTAAGTGAAATATTTCAGTACCTTGGGTTGGGTCGAAGTTTGGTCCCCATGGAATTCCAATAGGCTGCTGCTGATGAACGGTAACTGGGGACTGATGCATTCAAGGTGAAACGTTTGTGCTTTGTTTAATTATTTAAAATGTATGAAAATATGTTAGTGTAGTTTTTATTATTGCATTAGTAATTGTTGTAACTGTGAGGGGTTACAACTAAAATAGCCTGAGTCAGAAAAGTGGATGTCCCTTTCGTAGTTTGTATTTATATTTTTCTTAGCACTACAATAAATTTCATAATGTTATAGGGATTGCTCAATTCGTATCGTATGCAGTCAAATTTCTGATATCTTTCAGCTCGCAATCGTTCGGCTTTCCCAATTCCTCCAATTTCTACACTCATGTTGAAGTTCCACCATATTATGGGGATTATTCCTGTAGATGTATTTTTTTCTCTGTTGTAATAATTTAGTATCACTATTCCGCATGTATACGACAAAGTTATTTCTTTTTATTAGTGTCTGACTCCCGTTTTTACTACTGAGGCACTACAGGCGGTGGACACTGACATGAAATGAAATGATTAATTTGGAAATGAGTAATTTTTTAAGGACGGAAGCATTTCAGGCCTAAGTTTTTAGGTTACCTCTCTGGCATTTGCCATTTATGAGGACTGAGGAAAACCTTTAAAAAACCTCAGTCAAGGAGGACGGTTCTGGTGGGAATCGAACCCCAAACTTCTCACTCACGAGTCCCCGCCTTAACGACCTCGGCCACCCTGGCGGTACAAAAATGATTCTTATACAAAATTGCGTTTGCACTCAAAAATGTGTTGACCTAGAGTGGGCCGTCTTGCCAATTTCGCTAATAAATGTATATTGCCGTGAGACCGGCGGGAAATGGTTTCAGAAAACGACGTCAGAGCACGTGACAAAGGAGAGTTAATCAGAGTTGAAGTACTTACGGTATAAGTGAACAGGATTTATAACTATAGAGTTCTATATGTATTTATTTTTGCATTAAGTTATTGTTATAAGTCTTATATTTATTTTATTATAGGTTCATAATAAGTACTTAATTGTATAATGAAGTATAGGATAGTGCATACTAAAACGTTGGTTTGAAATAAAATTTATTGACATAAATTACCCAGTAACCCTCTTTATTAGTCTTAGCTTAGATGGGATATTTTAAAAAATTTACTCCTCCTGTTGTGGTATAGAATTAATTTGTTGACTGAAAAACAATATTTCATTAGCTATTCTTTACACTAAAAAAACATTTTTAGTGCAAAGAATTCAGAGATTTTATAAGCCTTATTTACAAATGTACAGACCATTTGAGTGATTTTTCTGGATAAAAAACTAACTGAAATGGAGCTAAAAAGTATAGTAAAATTAACAAAACAATGAACCGTAATTTAACTCCCATAAAAGTTAAACGTATACAAATATAAATTTTCTAATAGAGAATCGAAAGATAATGTTTTACTATAATTAATACCTAGCCTAGCTTTAAGACTTTATATCTGGTCTTTGCCCATGGTTTTCTCCATCTATCCAATGTCTTACATCATCTCGGTTTGGTTCTTAGGACCTGGAGAGCTAAAAAGAGTACCGCTGAACATCCAATGCTTCTTGCATTCGCTCCGAACTAAACCTTTGATAGAGTTGGAATTAAAACCTGTCCATAAATGCCACATAAGAAGGCAATAAAAGAAAGGCAGCACTTTGGTACAGTAAATACAGAGTCTTCCAACACCCACCGAGCGACCAGTATTCAAATGAATGGGAGTGGGCAGGCCATCTTGGGCAGACTGTACTACCTCCAAGCAGACTCGATATGAATGAGCCATTTAAAACGTAAACGGTTTCCTGTGGTGTTAATTAGGTTTCGAAACTTAACGAGCCCGCAATTTATTGCGAGTGGCTTCAGAGCTGAGGGAGAACGAGAAGCAAATTGCATCTTACAGCTTCAGTAACGTATGTGCCTATACCTCAAATGAACATTTTGGCAACGTGTGTGGGATTGTTTTGCACTACTGCACACTAACATAACTATCTAGAATGCAATAGTTAAACAAGAAGAGAAGACGACTGAACATTTAACTGTATAGAACGGGAAATCCCAAATTAAAAGTCTTATTTACTAATACTCAACTGGAGCAACGGATATGCAATTGCCATAAATGTCTACACACTAAACTCAACGTAATATTGTTTGTAATACGTGTGGTGAACTTGCAAGAAATGATTCGAGATATTTCAAGCCACAGACTTATCAATTTCTCAATTACTGAACATAAAGTAATACGCTCTATGTATGTTTTGACCAGAAAAATCGATTTATTGTTATATCATTTTAGTCTTGGAGTGCACAATACGTGCTCAAAGCTTTATTCCTGTCTTTAAATTTCAAAATAATGGATTTCATTAATGAGCAAATATTAAAAACCTCTTTTTTTGGTAGAATAGTTATTCTTGTGCTGGGGTTTTCATGATTTTGTTGCCCGTTTCACGATAGCTGGCGGGTCGGCAGTCAGGGCGATAATTCCCTACAAAGCTCATGTAATATTTGCGCAACTGATTCAAGTTCTCGCAATTACAATTACAACGAAAATAAACTTTTACCTTATGACAGAAAAAATGTTATTTAGCTACATCTGCACATTTCTGACATCAATTTAAAAGAAATTATTATTCACGTGCAACGGTTCACTTTCCAAAATTTAGTGAATTTAAGCTTGAAAGTATACAAGGTTACTGTTGTCCACAAATTGCAGGCAATCCTGATACATTTCTATAACTGGATGTAACGAAAGTTTAAGAGTAATAATGGAACAAAGCTACTGATGAAGCAAGCTTTCATTCACGTGGCCGACGCAAAATAACAAGTATTTCAATACCAAAGTTATGCATGAAACACCCTTGCATGCTTTATGATACGTAGTAATTGCATACAAAAGAATTGAAGGAAATATTTTATGAGAATATCATAAATGCAGAAAGATACAGTACTATTACTAATTCTGACAGTTCGTTTTTGCTTTATGGGGGAGTTGAACAATAAATGTATGGAACAAACCCCTACACTTTAGAAGAGTTGAAAGAAGAAAATATCAGGCGAGAAAATGACTCAATTTTAGAATTAAATGATGCGTAAATCTCACAATTTTCTTAAAAAAAAAAAGTCAGAAATGTGTGATGGTTTCAGGACAGCTTTGTCATAAGGTATATGCTTCTTTTCATTGTAATACTTCTTAATAAACGCGATACTGAAATTACGTTATATACGGATGACAGAAGTTCATCACTTAGAGACTAAATCAAACTCTATATTGTTACAGTTCACTTATTATAACACTAGTATCTATATGGATTTAAAACACTATTAAGGACCGTGTAAATTTGCAAAGTTTTCATAAGGTATCTGCATGCAGAAAGTTTTATTTCATAAACACAATAAAAGTGCAATGTAGGGAGATAACATAAATCCATTCTCAAAAATCGCTGCAAGTTTTCCTTATATTACTGCCGATCAAAATTAGTTTTCTAAGAAATATTTGATGCTATGGAATTGGAAATTACACCACTTAAAATGTTAGAAAATGAAAATTTGGGAACCTCTTTAAAGAAATATACAAACAGAGCAGTAACACATGAATATTTTTTTTTCAATTTGAATATATTACTACTCGGGGACAACTTTAGAAAAAAATTGTGTTCAGAAAGTATTGAAATTAAAGTTAGTAATATACTTGAAGGTAATGCAAGATCTATTGCGGGAATAAAATGTAGAACGACCATTGTATAGAAACATATTCACTCACCTTGACAGAAAACGTGGACATAATGCTGGCAGTTTATTGCCAAGATGGTACAAAATAATATAATAGAACTTTTGTATAAATGTATATAAAATAAGGCATATTAAATCTAAAATATGTTAATACATTTTTCAAAAAAGGCTATCTATCGATCCACACAATTGGAGAACTGCAGCATTTCTGAAAGTGCTCAAGCCAGAAGTAAAAGAAGATTTAAGTTTTACCTTCATCAATAAGGAAGACTATGAAGGAAGATCTTAAACGTATAGTTTTGGGAAGGGATACATGTGGAATGCTCACTGTGAAACAGAACACAGTATCAATTTCAAGTGACTGATTTCAAGGTACGCTGGACAACCACTTCGTATTTATTCTTCTTTCTAATGAAAAATGATTTACGGTAGAAAGGAAATAAGCAAGAAGTCCTGCAAGTATTTCCATCAAGTCTTTCAGTATGCTGATGTTAGCTGTATTTTGTGTTCTTCCCTCAAGGGGTGAGAATGATTGTTCATAACTTTCTCAACCAATTGTCGAGGCTCTCAACCAAAAGGATTTAGTTCCTTCCCATGGTGCTCAGAAAAAATGTCCCAAGAGGGAGAAGATTTGCCAGTGAGTGTTGTATATATAATGTACACACTGTAGATATAATGCTATCAATTCTATGGACTGTACTGTGCACATAGTACAAGTTGAGTTGTGGTTACATTGCTTATTTTTTAACGGTGTTATTTTCCTGTGATTAGACTGGGTAGAAAGCCAGCTTTTCTCATGTTTGAATATGCGGCAGGCTAATAATTATAAAAAAAAATATGCAGGGAACAATTTAAATAATGAAATATCAATTACTTCCTTTAATATGGATATAAACCTTTCAGAAACTTGTACATTTTGCGACATGGAATATGCTAACCTACATACCTCAGTCCCACAGACCTGTCTGAACATGACTAGGCATCCAATGCGTTCCAAGAAGGAGGATGGCTGCCGGGCAAGAAATCCCACCTGGGGGCGCGGTAGTTGTCGCCATCTTCTTTCAACGAGTAGATGGAAAACAATAACTTATCGCAAGCCGTTACTGAACTGGACGGCGAGAGAATAAAAGCAAATAAAAAAATCGAAGTTAAGATGACCGGCAACAAAACTCCAATTCTGTAGTAGCATAATAGAAGAAACTTGGACGTTGTTTGAAATAAAATGACCTGGAATGAAATCACGGCCTACTTTCCTCCCGATATAACAAATACCATTGGATTTAGCATACGATTGATGTAGCGATCGATGTAGTGAATCTTATAACTTCGAAAAGTAAATATGTAAACGCGTAGGTGGGCACCGTATTCTTATATAGTTTAAGGAATTGCAAAAATTTTATCTTTGAAATACTGCTAAATGTGAAAAAATATGATTAGTTTTGTTTTTACAAAACTGAGATATTTGT
This sequence comes from Metallyticus violacea, assembly GCA_030762175.1. Taxonomy (NCBI): domain Eukaryota; kingdom Metazoa; phylum Arthropoda; class Insecta; order Mantodea; family Metallyticidae; genus Metallyticus; species Metallyticus violacea. The sequence goes on along the minus strand of CM060845.1, from coordinate 34,079,757 downwards.
TATTTGTGTTTAAATAGAATCAAAGCAGCAACAAATAATACGCCAAATTCATTTCGGATAACAATTTGTAATGGTGTTTGGCCCGTTTATGCTACTGAGGCGTTATACGAAGTGAACTGATGATACCGAGATGAAATGATAAATTAGGACATTCATTTTATATAATTAAAGGAAATAAACGTTCCAGGGGTGCCTTCCCGGCATTTGCCACTAATGAGGAAAACCAGGAAAATTTTCAGGGATGACGGTTCTAGCGGGAATTCTACCCCAGACCTCCCACTCACGAATCCGTGGCTTAGCGTTATCGGATACCCATTTCGTTATTTCGAACAACGAAAGCTTTTACGCAAGTTAGAAGGTTAAATGTGAAGTTTCCGTTTAATAAGCTTCAATACGTTAGATCTATAATCAGGAGTGTTAACAAAGTAAAATTAAAGTCAAGAGTGAGAGTGTAAACGTCAAACACGAAAAGCTTCAATAAATAAAAATGAAAAAAGTTAACAGCACAAAAATACAGAGAGGTTATTAGAGTTACGGGCCGGCAGAGTGCGGCTCGGAACTGGAATAAGTCAGAGGCAAGGCCATATAATTCGGGTGCATGTAGAAGCTAAATTATATGCTAATTATTTTTGTTAGTTGTGCCATTATGTAAATGTAATAATCGGTCATCGACAAGTTCCTTCGCATTCAGGTGGTGTGCACCGCACAGGAGAAAGTTGGTACTCCTACATTTCTAATTCCTTCCTTCGAAAACGTTTTTAGCAGGTAATTCGCCCGCCGTTGGACTTTAGAGAGTTTGCTTGCTTGGTGGTTGGGTGAGCACAATATCTGATATGCTCAGCATGCGATCAGTGCTGCCACTCGCAATCGCTTACCTAGTGAAATCTCGGCTACACAATGACTGTGGAGCAATTTCTCGATGAACCTTTATAATATAGAGGAACGGGTTTTTATGTAAAAACGGATTCTTGCACAGACGTAGTAAGACGATTGGCATAAAACATTGTGGTAATGTGTTCCAGGCAGAGAAGCTGATTGCTAAAAATTTGCGAGAGGCAGACCTTCTCAATGACAAGAAACATGTTCCGAACCGTCATTTTATTACGGAAGAAAATTTAGATGAAGTACAGGATGCTGACTATGTACTCCCAATGCTGAGGAGCTTTATTTTAACATCACTATAACACAAGTTAGTGCATATCATAATCTGTTTTAAATACAGAATAACAACAATGAAACACATTTGATACTTAAGGTACATATTTTATTTTAAAAAGCAAACTTCTCTTAAATGATTCATATCAGCTTCTATTATTTACTTATTTTTCCTTTCTTATTTTCTAACTAACATCAAAAGCTGTTATCTATGGAGATCTATTTGGATCGCTATAAGTTTGTTACTTTTATTTGCATTTTTGTCAATTCAATTTAGTATTTATGAAATGCTATTAATTATTGATATTTTGCATCTTATATATTGTATTTTTTTCACAATTCTGCTTCTTAAATCTTGCATCTAAAAGTACGTTATTCTTTAACATTCAGCGTGTATCAAATCATCTAACAATGTAGCACAACATATGAATATGCGTATTTAATGAAAGTTTGTAGAATAACATTATTTATTTTTAAGCAACCAAAGTAGGCTTAAAAATGGTATATTATTTTTGTTCCTTTTAAACTCGCAGATGTAATAATGGCTAACTTCCAAACACTTAATCTATGAAATGCACAGGTGCTGGCGTTATCAAGATGGCTACCCATAAAAATGGCTTCAGAATGTGTGCGAGTGAGTGAGAAAGAAGTGCTCTGCTTCTTGAGGCTATTACTTCTTGTTTGTCGTCATCAGGTGCTTCTCAAGATGAGAAAAAGGAACTCCAACTCGTTAAATTATAACATATTTGAGTTTGGAAATGAAGTTAACGGCAGTGCATTTCCTGTGCTGTGCTTCTGCTGACGTAAAACTGCACAGTCTCGATTGCATTTGTTGCCCTTGCTCCTAACATCAAGATGATTCTGAGTTTGAAAATCATGTGATCAAAGTGTGACATACCACTTTCCTAGGTACTGAATTCCTGATTCCCCCTAGTTTGGCTTGCGACCAGTAGCAGGCTGTGGTCCTTGTAGAAGGGAGGGACAGGGTCATAACTATATGACACACAAATTATGTGAAGGAAAGTTTCTTTTATCAAGATATACTCCTCCCCGACATTCTCTTATAACTGCAGCGCCATCGTGATATAAACTATATGAAAAGTTTCTAATTCAGCTGTTAAAGTACGCCTTAAGCGTTCTGCAGTCAATTCATAAACAGTAATTAATTTTATGAATTCTTCATCCGTTTACCCCCACTGGTGTATCGTAACATCATAAATTGTAACATGTATGTAGCTTCTTTCGTTTCTCAGCCTGAATAGAAACGAATTTAGCCCTTTACATTTCTTTTCTAGTCTTATTCCTATAGACAGGATACGTTCCTCACTTCATACGCTGTCAGCCAAGATGTTTTTTCAACCCGTAATATGTATGTGTATATATATATGTATATATATATATATATATATATATATATATTAACAATAATTAGAAAAGCAGAAAAGGATAAAACACAAAGAAAAAGTCACAGAGTTGTAACTTCTACTGTTGTTTCGCTACGTATGAACAATCATAGACGTTCTGTTAAAACCAAGTCTCCCTTGCCGGTTGCCCAACATGCCTTATCTTACTGTAAGGTTTTTGAGGATGCTTTTAATCTAACACTTATTGATGCGTTACCCACACATAGCTCTGAAAGTTTACTCAGAGACAGAGAAATGGCAACTATATTTTTACATAAGGCGCTTATACAACCGGGTTTAAACTTAGGTATTAACTTTTTCCCCCTCACACTCTTATTGCTAGTTTCATCTGTTTCCATGCATAACTTTACCTTCGATATTCAATATTCATTTTTAAAAGCGATTACAACTCTGTGACTTTTTCTTAGTGTTTTATCCTTATATCTGCTTTTCTAATTATTACTAATTTAGTTATATTGTTAATAGTGTTACATTATTTTTCATTTATATATATTGTGTAGTCTCGCCGAGTAAGGTTCTATAGCTTTCAGTTTATGAGGTCCAAATCATGTCACTTCCAACTTAACAGTGAAACTAAAACCGAAAATAAAATCTTCAATAAAACGTACCGAGGTCCTTAAGGTCGAAAGCGGGAGGTTTGGAGTTAGTTTCCCGCCAGGATCGTCCTCCCTGACTGAGAATTTTTCCAGATTATTCCCAGTCCTTATAAATGGCAAATGCCGGGAGGTACTCAAGCCTGTGCTTGGGATGCTTCTTTCCTTAAAATAAACTCCTTTCCTATTTCTCTCATGTATCAGTGTCCACCGCCTGTGGTGTCTCAGTAGTAAAAACGGTCGTTACTGACTATTTAAAAAAAAAACAATAAACGCCCACTTTATCCATTGCCAGAAAGGCTTTTTTTTATAATTTAACGGTTAATGCTGTAAAATTCAAGTTCCCACTGACACCACCCAATTTTAAACAAAGTTCGAAAACAACCTCTAATCAGTTATGCTCTAGTCAGTAGTCCCTCAACGTCTGGTTCCTAAGAAAAGAGAGATTACCGAGCGCTGGCCATGGATCTCTTTCGGTTGGCCCAAGAGGACGCAGAAATAAGAAGGGGAAAGGTTATCCCAGATTGGAGGAAGACAAATATAAGTCCTTGTGAATGTTTGCTTGCCTATGAAGACGTGAGTTTAAAGCGTAAAATTTTCCTAGTTGGCATATGAGCTGCCCTCGCTAACTGAGGACGCGCGTGTTACTGCTACTACAGTAGAGAGCAAATTAGCTGTGTAAAATACAATTAAGAACTAATTGGTTGTACATCGCTGTTTTCGTGCATTTTTTAAAGTTGATTAGAAGAAGAAAAGGTGGTAAATAATAATAGCATTTTCTTTGGGGGAGGGCCCCTTATTAATCGGCCGCCCCTGCTTGCGACATAATTAGACTTATGTTTAATTTTGAAAGTGTATATGAATGTATTCTGAAGTAGCTACTCTGACAATGTATAAGATTATATATAAGATTTAGATCACACATTTACGATAATATATCTTGATTCATTAGGGCCTTATTTCAGACTGTGTTGGAAATTCTTGCCATAGCCGTCTGGACTGTTCCGAGCGCGAGGCTACAAATTTGCTTCTCTACAATCATCGAATATTAATTGTGCAAGATGTATATGCTAACCAACTAATTTTAAGGCATTCCATAGGAAAATTTTAGACCGAGTTAGGACAGGAGATCTTGGTGGCCAGAAATGTTTCTCCAATATCCTCTATGAATATCCAGAATGCGTCTAGTTCTCTCTTTAGCCAAACTTGCAAGTGCTTGTTTTGTAGACGTCCTACAGTCAAATGTGCTCGCATATGCTGTCTTGCTTACTGAACTTGTATTTCAGGGGAATGATATACAAGGTAAGAGAGAAAAGAACAATGCGAATTACTGTCTAGATCGGCAGGCTCAAGGGCTCCTGTCGAACTTACTATCACCACTTCTCTCCTTCCACTTTAATGTTTAAATAATTTTGCCGCAAGTTTCATGGTTGTATATTTAAACCAGAGCCCTGAAGCTAGGCAAAATGCCTTTTCTCTCTGCCTTATATATAAAACAGTTAACAGAAATTGACACGTTTCCGCACATTTGGAAAATGTTCACGAAAAATTTAGCATGCACTCTATAGTTCTAGTTTAATTGGCAGACGAACGAAAAACTTTTCCGAAATAATATAAGAATTGAACCTTACACTCAACAGTATGACGTGGCCCTTCTGATTTTTTTCTCTTTCGAGTTTTGAAGAAATTTCATTATGCACATCGATTTTCAAGTGATGAAAATATTAAGGTGGATATAAAGTCCTGTTTTTCAGACCAATGAGAAAAATGTTTTCTAAGGGCATAAAGTCAATATAGGAAGAGTGGATAACTATATTAAAAAATCAAGAGATTATATTTATAAATGAAATAAAATCGCATAGGTTAAGTATTTTATTCATGCTCAATTATTGTCTCTCTCTGATGACTTTTATATACCTCACCATTACCGTTGTTACACCATTAGTAACATTGCTCTGCAATTGATATTCATCGGCCGTTCTTGTGAGTTGCTTTGATTAGGCTTACTGCAATGTATAAATTTCAAATAACTAATCCAGCTAGATGACCTTAGTTCATAAGATCCTCTCTATCGTAATTTTGCTGATAGATGCATTATTCTTAACTGGAGTTCTTGGTAAGGAAGCCCGTTCTTGCCTACGCGTTTGAGAAACAGCGCACAAATTATAGACCGAACTCTCAGATAAACTGAGCCTATTCAATCTTATCATCAGGAATATTAGTCAGGTCCACCACCTCCTCTGAAGAAGCATTCTTTTCGTCTTCTTTTTTCTTTCTATTATTCCATTCTTCTCTTATCACTAACATCAACTTCATAATAATAATAATAATAATAATAATAATAATAATAATAATAATACACCTCTATTTTTATGATCAGAACAGATCACCCATCATGAAAGTAATGATCAAATTGGCTTCTCACATCCTTACTGGTCATTTCCTCGGCAAAAATAACTCGCAGTATACAGTTCAAGTTTCCCTACAGCTCACGCTAAACTATTGAGGGCGTTCGGAAATGAATTACAACAATAATATTTTGTTTCTTGTTTATTATACAACATGGTTCAATATACGCAGAATCTTTCACTACACTCTGCATAACGTCAATGTAGCGTTGCCATCTTCTTTGTAACTTCATGAAACCTTGTTTGGGAATACTGTGCCACCACTCGTGAACTATTGCCTGAATTTTGTCGTTGCTTAAGAATTTTATAACTCGTGGAAATCCTTCATATTGTCAGACGGAGCGAGATTCAATGAATACGATGGGTGCGGCCCAACAACGAACCTCAGCAATGCCAAATATGTGGTCTTAATTGCTGAACGCATTGTCATGTTAAAGGAACACTCCTGTCAACCACTTCCTTATCTCCTGCGCCTCGCTATTGACAGTCGTTCCTTGAGAAAGTGGCATTATGCCTGAAGTGTCCCGGAAGGCTCTGATCATTTGTTTGCCCGCAGATGGAGCAATACGAAATTTCTTAGCTAGGAGACTCCCTGGATGTTTCCAGTCCATGTATTGGACTTTTTTCTCTGTTGTGCATAATGACGTGTAGAGTTGCGCGGCCGAAGCTTGTGTAGCAGTCCAGTTCATCACAGGTCATGCGCCATAATCAATTCAGACACAACCTCTATGTTCCTGGTAAACCGCTATATTGACGGACGACCAGTACTTACATTCTTGCATGCAGACTCCCTGTCGCTGGCGAAGCCATTGACCCAGTTTTAAGCAATCCTCTGTGCAGCAGCTTCTCGACCAAATACCGAAGTTAAAACATCTATTTCTGCAGTTTTGACCGCTTCCTTCTACAAAACCCATGCAGTACATCTTGTTCTCGTCTTTCTCTATTTGATAACAAACGAACACTCTCTGCTGACAATTGCCATCTAGCATCTAAATGGGGTACTAGTATCATCTCCCATAGATTGAGCGATATTCGCAAAATGCCGCTAATGTAAATCACTTTCGAACGCCCGTTGTATAAAGACGTTTTAAACAGTTCATATTAAAAGTAATTCTTTTACCATAGCGAATTTAACTAGAAAATGCAATTTGTAACACTGGGTGATACAAAATGCTAATGCTACTCTAATGTTACTAACTTTGGTTTAACAAGGAATATGACGATTAACAATTTATTTAATTGATACAAATTATATTTTTTTATATTTCTTAATGTTTACACTTCTTAGGTTTTTGAAATCGGATCATAGTGCCAAACTTACATAAATTTGTTTCTAACATTTATTTACTTGTATTTTGCAAGCCTTCAACCATGTCAATAACCTTTGATACATAATTACATACGAGTACCAGATAATCTGTGCACATGTCCAAGTCATACTATCAGTTTCTTTCAGCACAAAAAAGTATTACATTTTAAAAGATAATTTAATATAATATATAAATAAAATTTAATTATGAAACAATTTCAATTTGTAATTTTATCGCCAAAAATACATTTAAAAAGCAATAAATACCACCACTTCTATGTTGGTAGCTTTGTTCAAATATTTAGGTGGCATTTCTGCCATGCATCACTTAGGGACCATTTCTTTGGAACAAAAAATGTCAAAACTACTGGAATATATTATATTTACAAATACTAAGATCTATCTAAAAATAGTGTGTGTAACAGATGAGTTTTCAAAGTGATTTTATTTTGTGAATGCCTCCGATCTCGTTTTGCAAACATCCTACTCTCAAAAATAAATGCCACTTTTAACACGTTTCATACATAACTGTTATTGCGACCGTCTCCTCAACCAGAAAGTAAAACGGCTCAGCCAATCTCTTCTTGATAGCTTGAAAATGCAACTTGGTTAGAAATACCTTATTTAAAATTAAAGTTTTAAGTTATATATACAGCTTTAATATCTAAATAAAATGGTTTAGGAATTGCAATGGATGTTGTAGGTGTTGGCAAATAATGCATAAATACATATTTATAGCTTATAACTAGGGACACAAACCTCGGGACTATAAACAAGAACTGCACAGACTGACGTTTACGCTTATATTAATGTAGAAGCTCATTCCATTTCCCACTAAGACACCTTCATTGAGCATTACCACGAGTGATCACACTGAGGAAGTTATAAATTTCAGTAACGATCACCATTTTCGTCCAGAGACAGAAGAAACAGCCACTGGCTGAATATATTGACACTACCAGAGCGAGTATGTTAATGCAGTGAACAGCGGTAGAAAGAGATGAAGTTCGAACCATTCTGTTACCAAAATGCTCGTGCAGGCGTCATCATTTTCTCCTGGAAACACAATTTTAATCAATGGATTTAGGTGCGCTTCACGATCTATAAAACCATTGATGATTTTTATACTTTCTCTTTCAAAATACTGTTAAATTTTCCAGTGGAAGAAAAAAGATCTCTCGTCGGTGTAATTTTTTACAATTTACATTCCGTAATAACTTTGCAGCTGATTTTTTTTCTTTTTCTCATAGCTTTGAAACACATTTACTGTTTTTATAGTATATTTCACATATGTACTTATCTAATGTATCTAATCAATTCTATAGTTCAGAATTGCATGCATTATTTCTTTAATGTGAATTTTCAGTTAAATATGTCTTAGCTTTATTTGTGTTCTTAAACAGTAGATGCAAATTCCTATAAAAAAAAACTGTTACATAATACAGGGATTTCAGAATATGTTCTCACCGCTTGCACGGAGTTTTGTGTCTCGGTAGCCGGACGTGCCACAGCCGGTCGTGCCTATACTCCGACAGAGTCATTTTCTTGACACCACGTCTCGTTTGAAAAGAACACAAACTGTGGATATATTAACCCTTCAGTCACTGATGAAAGAAACCACTCACAATAACGTACACGTGCTACAGGATCACCTTGTCACGTATACACTTGTGAGGATTGAGTTTTGACAAGTTTATAGCCCTGAGTTACCTTCCAACCTGTAAATACCATACCCTCATCTCGCTACCCAATTGGACTTAGTATAGCCTAATGAAAACCGGTTGACCCTCGGTCGACTCGTGATTCCCGATAAGAAAGTTCCGCTGACGCAAACAGTTGATTTTGCTCAATAATGCTTATTATGCCAACCGTTTCATTTTCATTTCCGTAAGAAGTGTGTGTTAGATTTTCTAATATGTATTTGTGTATTGTGAAGTATGTTGAGAGTGCATTATATGCTAGAACAAATAATATTTATTTATGATGTTTATATACACAGAAAATCGTAAAAGTGATGTAGGAGAGAATATCAAGCTAAATTCCGGATGTGTGAATTTCAGATTGATGAACAAAGTTCGAAATTTCATTGACATAAAGCTGAGATCAAAGTAAGAAAAAAAAATTTAACAGGGACGAAATTTGATTAAATAGACTATCTATTAGAAACTTCACTCGAAAGTATTTAACACGATTAACCGAGCAAGTTGGTATATCTGTCGAAGGTGCGTCATTCAACTGCTGCAACTCCATATAAAAATACTGGTACACCTGAAATAAAACCTTTGGAAATGCTGAAACAAAATATTCGAGAGGTAGTTTACAATATACGGAGAAATGAATTGCAGCGAATGTCTGGAAATATTTTCAAAAGAATTAGAAGACATGTTTCACAGTTTGGGTTATATCTTAATGTACTATGATGTTAGTACCACATCAATTACTATTTACTATAATAAACAAGCAAATAAACTAAATGCGTTACAAGTTTCGACCGTGTTACATGATTTCCGTTTGCAGGAATTCCCATTCGGCAAAATAAATTTCCAATTGAGTAGTGAAATGACTTGCATAAAGAATACTTTAATGTTCATTTTTCGTCATTAAATTTTATTCATTTGCAAAAACTATTGTGTACAATTAAATTTTTGTATGTGTTTTTTTACATCTGGAGGATTTAATGAGATCCATTATCGAATTATTTCACCAAAACAGAAATGGAAATATTTTTCAAAAGCTTCTTTGCTTCTTTCATGATCCAACAGCATTTTAAGTATAATTTTTATGAGCTATTAATTGCTCTAACTTTTCATACATATCTTTTAACGCGGTGGTATGGTTTTTCACTTTTTTATGTTTTTGTTGGGGAGGGGGGGGTTCGTTTATAATTTTGGTAAAACATACTTTAAATAAAGCAAAACTCGAAGTTGCACAATTTTTGTTGCTAACTGTACTTTTAAAAGTAAAAAATCCCTCTAAGAAAAAGATAAAGGGAATGAATTTTAAAAGCAGAAGTCTTTAAATCAGGCAATATTCAGGAATCAGACTGTGGGGAATTACTAACTAATAGTGTCATTAGCATTAACGTGGCGTATATTTTAGCACGAAGTAGTTCACCAAACTGCAAACATATTTAACAGGATTCTTGCATTAAGGTATCCGAAAAACAGTTAGCATAATTCACAGGCGAGAGTTCTGAAAGTAGATGGTCACTCTGATTTCGCCGCGAATATTGTATTACTGGTTCGGTCCTAATTCCAGTACGGCTAACCTTAAACCAAGGCACGTTCCTAATTTCACAGCTAACGAAAGCGGTATTATATTTCCCTATCCCTAGTTACATCTTGTTAAGATAAAGTGAAGCACTACTTTGCACTTTAGGAACTTGTTTCCACATTAGCGTACCATGAAACATTCATGTTAATTAATGAAATAAGCTTATCCCGTAGAACGATGAATTAAACTGACACAGTAAACCACATCACGGAGGTATTATTTACAGCCGTGACAAAATGTCTGAGAAATGGACATGTCTTACTTTCAATATCCTTCACAATTGAATGAATTTTTGACCGTTCATCCCTGGCCCATTTTTAGTTCATAGCCCAAGACCACCTAAAATGTACATATAAACACTGCATAAGCAGTTTTATACAGAGTGATTTATATAGAACTAAAAAAATTCTTTCTCTATTTATTTCAAAAGAATAATGCTATCTTCAATTTATTAAACTTCAAATGTAGAACATCTTTGGGAGATTATTAATCTCTATAGGAATTGTTGAAAATGTCCTCCCTCCTGCATAATGCATAACACAACACTTTGTTCACTGTGCTAAATCCTGGCATATTGTCCATCACACGGTTTGCAAATGAAGCTGTATTTCCATTTATTTAGCAATGCGAACTCGTAGAACTCACATTATTGGCCGCCCAAAATCATTCATGAAACACCTATGCATCCGTTAAGTGGGGTTTGTTGTGCAGTATCTGCTCAAGGAATAGTGCGGCCAATTTTTGACCAGAATTTGGACACTGCATAGTACCACCGGATTTTCACGGAGTTGGTTGAGTAACTGGACGAAGTAGACCTGGGTCATGAATATTTTCAACAAGATGGCGCTACTTGCCAAACAATCCATGACGCTAATTGAAAATTTCTTTGATGACAGGATAATCTCCAAGAACCTGTTGCCACCGAGATCTTTCAATTTGACAACACCGGATTTCTTCCTATAAAGCTACTTAAAATACAGAGTTTAAACCACACGTTCCCACACATTGGACGATCTGAAGCACAACATTACACAGGAGATGAATGGTATTTACAACACAATCCTCCAACAAGCGGTCAGTAACATGGAACTACATGTTGAGTTATGTCTTATGTAGGAGGGAGGATACATTCAGCATTTTCTATAGAGGTTAATGATCTCCCAAAGATACTCTACATTTGAGATCGTTTGTTTTAAAATTAATAAAGAAAGAAATATGTTAGTTCTATATAAATTACTCTGTATATTGTTGCGTTACATAAAAGCATCTGTTGAAATTCTAACAGTGGGAAAACGGAGCGTGTCAAGCAAAGAGCAGGTTCAATACCTGCAAATGAAGTTAATGCCTTCGGAATGTCATCAACTTTGAAAGAACTTGCTGTATTATATACTAGTAAAATGGTGTTTGGAATTTTAATGTGAAAAAAATGTGATGAACACCACTTCCTTCATCTAGTAGTTAGCGTCGCTACTGCATCCGCCACGCATGGTCGAGGTCGTTAAGACGCGGACTCATGAGTGGGAGATCTGCGTTCGAATACCGCCAGGGCCTCCTCCCTGACTGAGGTTTATTCCAGGTTTTACTCAGTCCTAATAAATGGCAAATTCCGGGGAGGTACCTTAAAATTGGGCCTGGAATATTTCCTTCCTTAAAAAAATAAATCCTTTCCCAATGTATCATTTCATCTCATGTATCATCGCTGTCCATTGCCTGTGGTGCCTCTGTAGTAAAAACGGGCGTTAAACACTATTCATTCATTAATTCATTCATTCGCTACTGCTGGCCAGAAGGTCCAAGTTTCGATTCCCTATATCTGATTTGAAATTTTATTAGTTAGAGAAGTCTGGAACAGGATACATCCAGCCTCATGAGGGCAATTGGGAAGCCGCTTTATAGAGGTGGCGTCTTTCGATCTTGAAAGGCGACCAATGACGTGTCGATATACTAATCTTCCCACTGCAGTATTGCCCTCGTGATATCTCAAGACGCAGTGATGGCCATGGCCGGCCAAGGCCTTACTAGGAGTATTGCACCAAGAGCAGGATAATGTGGCAGAGGAAAAATTGTCATAACAGAACAAACAGAAACAAAGGGCATGATTTAGGATCCGATTTATAAATCAGTGTAATGCTCAAGTAATAAACGGTAAGAGAAAAATTAATATCCGTCTCTGTTTCATAAACAACACCTATAGAAGTACAATGAGTGTAACTTACTGGCCTTTAGTATCAGTCTTAGCATGTCGAGAATTTAGTCATGAAAAGTTCATTATTTATTACAACTTTAACCTAAAAGCATGCCTAATGGAAAGTAGTTGACAGATTAAGAAAAGTTTCATCCGCAGTATATGGTTTTAAATACAAATAGGTAATATAAAATGTACAAACTGATGCTTTACTCAAAAAATAAAGAAACATGGGAGATTTGTTTGAGATGCATTCCAGTACTGAAAATGATAATATAAAGTATGTGTATTTATTATGTATATATTATTTATTTCCACAACTTCCTCTCTTTCTCTGTCTATCTCTTCATGCTAGCTATATATAAAAAACGTGGGAAATATTACAATCCGTTAGAAGGCATAACTTTCTCCCGAAAAAAAATAATTTCCCAAAGACAGATAGTGGTCCATATGTTAATAAACCTGTGAATATTTGATTCCTGCAGCAATTTAAATACAGAATCACAGGATGCATTGCTTTTATCAGAAAATGAGAGTAATAATGGATATTTAGGGTTTGCGATTACTAATCCGAAGGTTCTTTGTTCGATTTCCAGTCAGGTAAAACTTTCTTGGTAACACTTTTTTCTGAAGTTTTTACTTACATTGAGAAGTAAACACCAAGTAGCTTTTAGGCACCAGTAACTGTGAGTTCATTTGCTGATGTTCATTTATCTACAGACGTCGGGGTAAGAGCAATGCACAATAAACGACAGTAACAAATGATTTCAAATAGTTTTTGGTATTGTTGCTCTTCCTTCATTTATCCTCTCATTAATTTCAAGTTTGTATTTTCTATGTTTACAATTTTTGTACGTAAGTACATTATATAATTTATATTCTTTACTTGTTTCATTCCCATCTTCCAAAAGTCAACATTCCAGCATTAATGCCATGCGTTTTATTTCATATTTATCTTTAAACCCCTTTTTTCACATTCTTCCCTAGTAACATCCTTACATCTTCAAGCAGTATAAAGTAAATCCGTTACTTTTCAGTTTTACAATCCCTTTTTAAATAGATATTTTGAAATTTTTACATATACTTAAGCATATATTTCTTATTATTTAATAAGTATAATTCTCAGATATAGGATAACGAATATTTTCTCGAAACTAGGGATCATAGATTATCTGCCCCCTTTAAATGAAAGCATAATTTTTCGCTTTCATAATTATATATTCTCTAGAGAGTCCCTCGGAAACAAACTTTCAAACCAAAAAATCATGTAAGTAAAACTCCTAGGCTAGGATTAAGTTATTTGATCGACAAATGAGGCCAATCACATTCGTGCAGTGAACTGAGAGAGGCCACTTTTAATAAGGTGGCTTGTGGATTTCGCGTCACGTCAGGAAGAGGTCATGAAGGTCAAAAAGCAGTGGCTACGTGCCGTGTGCGATGACACCATACCAATTACCAGCAGTAGCGCCTGTCAGCACCTCACACGTTTTCTCAGGTCGACCTTACCATTTCTATGTCGATATTCTACACCACTGCTACTCAACCAGTGGGTCGCGGACCATCCGAGGTCCATGCGCCGGTTTAACTACATGAACTGGTGGAACAAAATACCAAATCTTTCTCTCTCTCTCTCTCTCTCTCTCTCTCTCTCTCTCTCTCTATATATATATATATATATATATATATAATGTTTACTCCAATGATCTGCCATTTCTTTTAATATAAGTTGCAAAGTCTCCTTTATGTGGCAGTGATGTTATGTATTTGTTTTATACTTTCTAAAGATTTCCTGCTAGATAAAAAGCGCATTCTTGTTTTATTATTTTTACATTTCCGATTTAATAATAGGCTCAGGAACTCACTTCATGATTTTTGTAAGGACACTATATTAGATATTCAAGCAAGCTCTTTCACTGCTGAACAGAAATGTATTGTTTCAGTCTTTTCATTTCTTATTACGTTAACTTCAAACATTTTTTGTATTTTATTGTAAATATTTCCACTATTTTAAGAACTTTATATGAGATTTTTATAATGAAATATTTGCTCTAAATACCTTATACCCATATAAATTAACACTAAATCTGTCTTAGCGTTTTACAACTATCCACTTATACAATGTTTACATTTTCATAGTTGTATACTATATTAATAATGTTTTAGTCCTAAAATGTTTAAATAGTTTATGTATAACGAATAACTAGCCTTTAGATCTATTGATATTTCGTATTAATATGCCAGTTTAGTGAAAATTGGGTTGTCATGTGAGAAACCGCGTTAAATAGAATAAAAAAAATTAGAAATTGTAGCCTAAAGACAGTGTCCATCTATGTAGAGATTTGAATTTGCATGTTAGAATCTAAGCAAGTGGTAATCGACAAATGTTCCTTATATTGCCCTCAAGTGGGAG